>JAQQSY010000022.1:129332-259034 GCA_028646535.1 Procyon lotor
AGCCTGATGGTGGGTATTGAGGAGGGCACATATTGCATGGAGCACTGGGTGTAGTGCATGAACAATAAATCTTGTAACACTGAAAAAAATAAACATTTTTGGGGGGGGGAAGAAAATGTGCGATGGAATATTATTCAGCCATAAAAAGAAAAAAATCTTATAATTTGTGACGATACGGGTGGACCTTGAGGGCATTATGCTAAGTGAAGTAAGTCAGAGAAAGACAAATATCATACGATCTCATTTATATGTGGAATCTTAAAAAAAAAAAATTCACAGATACAGAGAACAGAACAGTGGTGAGAGGGTGGGGGTGGGTAGGCAAAATAGGAGAAGAGGGTCAAAAGGTACAAATTTCCAGTTATAAAATAAGTGGGGGATTTCATGTACAGCACTGGTAACTCTAGTTAATAATACTATATTGCATATTTGAAACTTTGTAAAGAGTAAATCTTTATTTTTATAACTATGGTGATGAATGTTCACTAGAATTACTATGGTGATCAGTTTGTAATATATATAAATATCAAATAATTATGTTGTACACTTGAAACTAATATAATGTTTTATGTCAATTACATCTCAGTTAAACAAAGATGAAAAGGTATTTATTATCATAATAGAAGGTAATAAAGGAGATACAGAGGAACATAAAAGATATGAATTGTGCAGAAGACAAACAGCAAAATGGCTGATGTAAATATATCCATACCAACAATTACAGTAAATGTCAGCAAACAAAACAATGCACATCTAACAAGAATGTCAGATGGCCTAAAAAACATACTTTATGTTTTTTTAAGTATGCTCAGAAGCATACTTTAGATGTAATTGTACAAATAGGCTGAAAGCATGCAAAAAATATATACCATGCAAAAAACAACAGGAAGAGTGACAGACCATCTAGTTTCGTATCAGAAAAGTCAGATATTAAGACAGGAGAAATTATTAAGTGACAAACAGGAACATTTCATGATAGTAAAATGATTAATGCTTCTGGAATATATAACAATTTATAACTATATGCCCTCTAAAAACCCAAACGTACATAAAGCAAAAACTGACAGAACAGAAAGGAAAAGTAGACCTTTCAACAATGATGGATGGAGATTTTAAGACATCACTCCCAAGAACTGATAGAACATCTGGTCAGAATCTAAGCAAGGATGCAAAAGCCTTAAACCACAAGGACCTAATGGGACATTTAGAGTTCCACAGCAGAATACACATTCTTTTCAGGCGTACAAGGTACATTCTCTAGTACAGACCATTCACTAGACCCAAAAGCACATCTCATAAAGGAACTGAAATCATACAGTGTATGCAGGAAGGAGTCTGGGAAATCGCCAGTACTTGGAAATTAAACAACACACTTCTAAATAACCCATGAATAAAAGAAATGACAAGGAAAATTAGAAAACATTTTTTTTTTTTAATTTTGTTTATTTGACAGAGAGAGATCACGAGTAGGCAGAGAGGCAGGCAGAGGGGTGGGGGGGAAGCAGGCTCCCTGCAGAGCAGAGAGCCCGATGTGGGGCTCGATCCCAGGACCCTGAGATCATGACCTGAGCCGAAGGCAGAGGCTTAACCCGCTGAGCCACCCAGGCGCCCAGAAAACATTTTTGACTAAATAAAAATACAATGTATCCAAATTTATGGGATGCAGTTAAGGAAAGGCTTAGTGTAAAATCTAAAACTTGACATGCCTACAGTAGAATAGAAAGTTTCAAACTCCTTACCTAAGCTTAAGAAATGAGAAAAAGAACTGAAAACTAAACCAAAAGTAAGCAGAAGAAAATATATAATAAAATATATAAAAAGTATTCAGGTCCCACGGGGTGAATGAAGGCTGGTGTACATGGGGCACGGGGGAATTTTAGGGGTACAGGAACTCCTCTGTGTTTGATTCTGGTGGTGGTTACACAACTCAAAAGGGTAAATGTTCATGTTAAAATAAAAAATAAAAACAGGAACACATAATATTTTCAAAAATAAAATTCTTTCTAAAAGTTAAAAATAAAATGTACATTAAAGCAAAATTTTTAAAATTCCATGTATTGATTCCCTGGATATTAGAAATAAGTAGACTAATAATCCTTGGTATAAAATATATATAATTCAATCAATTCCTTAGCTATTTTTATTTCTAATAATGAGCTACTTGCATTTTGCTGAAGGCTTTTTAAAAATATGGCATTATTACATTTCCCTTTTAATAACCTTTCTATAATTAATTTTATCATTAATTAATTTGGACACCTTTAACATTTAACAGGGACACCCTCAAAAATATTTATTGCTAGGCTATCTGAAATTAATGTAGTCTTACTGAGGTAGAGTTACAATGCATTCTTTCTGGAATACCAGTAGGATCTGACTCTTTTCAGCTGATCTTCCTGTCCCCACATCACTTCCCAACAGAGTAAACGTCACTGCGTATACTTTATGTCCTTAATGTACCTAGAATAATCCTACCTTCACAGTTGTTCGTACTGTTTACATTTATACTAAATATACAATACCTTAAAACTTTTCAGCTACTTATAGAATATCCTGACAATGATTTCATTATTGCCACACAGTAATTACTTACATTAAGCATAAAAATAACATTAGAGTGCCAATTTCAAAAGAAAAAACAGTAAGTCCCCTTTAAATCATCACTCTGCTGATACACACTGACCTAACCTAAAATTTAAGTGGGAATGGGAAGGAAACCACCCACTCCATGCCAAGCCAAGGACCAAAGAGAATCAATAACAAGGTTTGGTGTTTTCAAGCACTGGCTTTTTCCAGTACCACGAGAAACAGCTCTAATTTGAGCTCCAAAGCACACTGGGTTAGGAAGAGCATTCAGAGAAATAAAAGACAACATTGCAATGCCAAATTCCATTTTATATACAGTAAGTGTCTCTCTTTATATTCATTCCCTTTCTCTTGATTGGGCTGTGAAAGAGACATACTCTGGTAGGTAGATACAGGTTCGAAGCATAATCCTACTATTTATCAGCTGTACAACATTGGGTCATTTATTCAGATGTTCAGATCATTGACTTGATGTTTAAAAAAATCATCTGTGAAAAGAAAAGACAGAAGAACACGCACCTCAAGGAATTAAATGAAATCTCTGGTACAATTTAATAATGCTTGGCAGAAAACAATAAATGGAATTTTCAGCTCATTATGCCATATAATATTCTAAGTGCAAATCTTAAATACAAATCTTTTAAACTGATGTAGTTCAGGGGTGCCTGACTCAGTCCTTAAGTGTCTGCCTTCGGCTCAGGTCATGATCTCAGGGTCCTAGGATGGAGCCCCGCATTGGGCTCCCTGGTCAGTGGGGAGTCTGCTTCCTCCTCTCTGCCTACTTGTGATCTCTTGCTCTGTATCAAATAAACAAATAAAATCTTAAAAAACAAAACCAAAAACCTTTAAACTGATGTAGTTTTGTCACAGAAACAATTGTGAACACAGTATGTGTGTTTGTTATGTCCTGCACACGTAAAGAGGCTCTGAGGAGGGAGATTAAGGAAATGGGCAAGATTACTTTCCTTGGTCAAATAAAAAAATAAAACCAACTCTGATTCCCACCACCTATTGGTCCATTTTGAAGGAAGGCTAAGATAATACAGATGTCTCATCCCCTTCGGTTACAACAGCAATTACCAAATGATACCTCCTCTTCGATATTACCTGTGACAACTGGGATCAAATCCTACATGTATTCTAAAGTCATAACAAACATGTAAATTACTGTTTCCATTAGAAGAAGTTTAACCCGTTTATCTGACACGAGAACTAGAATTCTGTAACACTGAATACTGTACTTGTCTCTTTCAATCCAGACTGATCACTCTGCAAATAAGCAGTCTGTCTAGAAATGGTCTGCTTTCCACAGGTGGGCTGGAACATGTTCACAGGTAAAAAGAAAGCTTACCCTTGAAAACGTTTAAAATGATTTTTTTATTAAAACTGAAAAGGATATAATAAAGCCTTTTATTTTCTCGATATTTTATGAACTGGCTAATGGCTGAATCTAGGAATACCATTAGAAGCTGTCATTTCCTCCTGGGGCAAATAATACATTATATGTTAGCAAAAAAAAAAAAAAGAGAGAGAAGAAGAAGCTGTCATTTCTTCCCCAGGGTAGAGGCAGAGGACAAAGGCTGAGTAACTGTAACAGGCCACACTGCAAAATTTGCCCGAATGTCTTCTACCTCCACAGTTCTGCACTGAGCCCGGCACCTTATCATTTCCTGTCTGAATTCACCCAATAGCCTCCTTAACTGGTCTTCTTGCTTCCTTTCTGCCCCTTTCCCATCCATTTTCTACACAGAAGCCAAAGTGATATTAAAATGCGAGCCAGATCATGTTCCTACCCTGTCCCAACTCTGCCCTGGCTTCCCTACTGTACATGCATCAAATCTTACACACCACGTTACCAGCAGTGGGGTCGCCCATCAACCCCTGGCTTGTCTCTCTCATCCACCTCTGACAATCCAATTACTTTGCCTTTCTTTCTGGCCCAAGAAAGTGTCCAAAACACTTCTTCCCTCAGGGACCCTGAATTGGCTATTACCTTTGCCAGGAATATCCCTTGCCCAGCTCCCCAAACTGTGGGTTCATTCCTGTCTTTTGGAACTTCACGATTATATTTTCACAATGGCCTTCCTGGACATTCTAATTAAATAGGACTGCATATTCTCAATTATAGGATTCCACTGATTTCCTTCCCTGCATTTACCACGATCTTTGCTTATTTTATTTATTCGTTGATTGACCTATTAAACCACAGTCAGTGCCTCCCATTAGAAAATAAACACAAGAGCAGGAGTACTGACTGCCTTATTTATTGCCACAAGCTCAAGCGCCTCGCAGTTTCTAATTCATGGTAGGTATTCAGTAAATATTCTTTGAATTAATTAATCAATCCCTTAAACTGTCTCACTTGTTAAGCAACCACAGACTAGACTTGCAGTTCCAAAAAAACCCTCACAATTAACGATTCCAATTTGTTTATCAAAATTACAACTGTTGTAGAACTTCGAGGCGACTCACAAATCCCTGAAAAAGTAAATATGAAATCCAAGACCGCCAGAGGTTTATTGCACGTTAAACAGAATTTAAATTCCCCCCGGTGCCTTATAATTATCTCTGTGGGCACAACTGATGGGAATATTTGATAAAAGAGATTACTGACAGAAGACTAGCAGCTCACATATTAAGTAGCCCCAGACTGTAAAGAATTTTCAAATTCCTGTATATGATTTCCTATAGTTGATACAATACGCATAATTTACAAAGAATATCATGAAATCACATAACTAAAATTTCAGCAGAAATTTCAGAAGGTATATAAGCAAATGTTGTTAGTCAAGGTCATTAGCCAGCAAAGCAAATCCAATTATATGTTTTCATCCTTATCTTTTGAAATTCCTGTTTTGGAATTCTTTTTTTTCCAATTAATTTTATTTTTCCAGTGTTCCAAGATTCATTGTTCATGTACCACACCCAGTGCTCCATGCAATACGTGTCCTCCTCTATACCCACCACCAAGCTCACCCAACCCTTCACCCCCCTCCCCTCCTAAACCCTCAGTTTCTTGCTCAGAGTCCACAGTCTCTCACGGTTCATCTCCCCATCCGATTTCCCCCAATTCACCCTTTCTTTCCTTCTCACAATGCCCTCCATGTTTTTCCTTATGCTCCACACGTAAGTGAAACCATATAAGGGACTCTCTCTGCTTGACTTATTTCACTCCGCATAATCTCTTCCAGTCCCGTCCATGCTGATACAAAAGTTGGGTATTCATCCTTTCTGATGGAAGCATAATATTCCATTGTATATATGGACCGTATCTTCTTTAGATCTTGATACAGAATTGCTTCATGGAATCCAGGACTCAAATCCACCCTGAAGAGGATAGCATTTTCCAGCACCAATTTTATTATGAACATGCCTCAAACTCTGAGGGCACATCCAAAAGAAAAAAAATTTTTTTTGATGTTTAAATAAGACTGGCATGTTGAATATGTTCAGTGACAGTTCAGGGACATTTTTATAACAATGCTGTTTTCACATTTTTGGGGGAGGGGTGAAGGACAGAGTGGCTGGGTTATGGACATTGGGGATGGTCTGTGCTATGGTGAGTGCTGTAAATGTGTAAGCCTGATGATTCACAGACCTGTACCCCTGGGGTAAATAACACATTATATGTTAATTAAAAAAAAAAACAACCCTTCATCAGCAGATCTTATTGAAACTTAGAAGCCAGACTCTTGCTGGAATGAGTGTTTCTATAATTAATTTGAAGGAATTAACAATAATTTGACTGTGAGTTCAGAATCTAGGTAGATGTGATCCAGTATGACATCCTTTTCACATTTGGGAAGGTGTAATCACATCTATCCAGTTTGGAAAAACTAAATCCATTCCTTAATTGGTCCATTTGATGGATCAGAAACAGCCTTAATTTGGTTCTTGTCGGGATGCAGCTGGACTGAAGGGAGCGACTGTTTTGGGGGCCCAAACAGTACCAGTGTGTTTCTCCATCTTCACTCATCTCATCCCACGGCAGTTGTGTGCTTACTTGCACGTGCTCTCTCCTATGACGGAAGGTACGTAATGTATTTCCAGGACACCATGAGCTAAATAAATGTTCGGAGACTTGCTTCAGAACCTACTCACCAATTATAGCATTTCCAAGGGAAAACAGTTTACAGATTAAACAGGAACTTATAACATTTTTAATATCCTTGATAATACATGACTTAGGGTCTTCCAGTATAGGACAAAACTGTCCACTACCATAAGGAGTTGGCTATAAATAACTCTGAAGGTGTGGCAGGTTATGTTTAATAACACATAATCACAATGGAGAATAAAATTAACAATACCAGAAAGTTCACCGAAAAAAGAGTCTGTTAAGTGTGCATTTGCCTCATATAGGTAATATACAAGAACTTTTAAAGAACATCAAACTAGCACTTAAGACCTCCTCTTAATTATGAAAGATAAGTATTATTTGGGAGTTTTAAAATAAAATGCCCTGCAACATATGACATCTGAAAAACACAAAAGAAACTGATTTGACTTAAATATTTATGTCTGGGTGTCAAGCTCACCAATTAATTCCCCAAAGAAATTTTTAAATGTTAAAGATAGTATAAAATAACATTGTTTTGACATTTTACCTGTGCTCTGTGTGTGATTATACACTAGGCTCTCATTCAATGTTCTTCAAAATAAGCAATTTACCAGGTGTTTATCGGTTATCTAACCGAAGAGTCAATTAGGCATTTGAAGTAGCTAGGAAAATGTCAATGAGTATTTTGTAGAAGACAAGAAAAAGTATCTAGAAAGTATTCTTGCTAAGTGGCAATTATTCCTAACTGCTAGAAAGTAATGGCATATAGCTTTTCTTCAGATATATTGTCTTTAGAACTGAAAAGCATTTACTCTAAAACTTAACATCTTTATTGCTGTTTTATGTCAGTATATGGATTACTACTTGGAAAAATCCTCTATCAGCCTCACTCTGCAGAGTCATGGAGACAATTTATGCAGATTTTCATTTTATGTTATGTTTCAGTGATTGTCTATTTCACAGAATTCTTCCAGGGAGGCTTTTTACCTCTTCGCTTTGATCTGAATGAGGTCACCAGATGACCACTGCTGGTATAAATAACATAGCGTCATGATCCAGAATAAACATTTATTTTTTAAAATTTTACTACTTTGCAGAGAATAGCTAAAAGCAATCCATATTTCACTATCTGAAAAGAATATTATTATAATGATTGCTTTCATCTCACTTTCTAAACTCAAATGAAAACAAGGAAAAATTTTAAAGAGAAAATTTTAGTGTGTATACATTTCAAATTGATGCATTCCAGTTTATTTGAAATTCCCCTAAGTAACTACCTTGAAAAACAGAAAATGTTGATAAAAAGAATGACCTCCACTGGTACTGACAGAACACTTAAAAACCACAGGAAAAACATATCATGAAAAATACATAAACCTGAGTTTTAAAAAAATTCTCCATTAACTAAGGGAATTCCACATTAAATTCAAAATATAACTCTGATTTCTAAATGTGTACCTTTTATAAGAAACTCACATGATCACTACTAATATAAGAAATCTGACGTTAGAGAATTCTGCATTTGTTCATATTGGCCGTCTATCTTAATAGAAAAGCAACAAGTTTCTAGATTTATGACCTGCAATTATTTAGAGTTCTAGTGGAAATCACCAGCAGAATGAAAACAAAAAAGTACTCAATAGTGATTAACACAGAGGATACCGTTGAAATGAGGGCACAGAAAAATGTTAATTTTTCATTTTTAAACTTTCCTATAATGTTTATTTATTTCTATGCTCATGTGTCACTTTTATAATATAAAAAAATGCTACATCACACACTTCGGGATTCCTTCGAACAAGAGATGCAACAATTCCAAATACCTGTAATATAGATTTTTTTTTTAGTTGTGTGTACTTTGGCTAGGAATGATCACACGGAGATCTGTGATTAAAATTCTAAGAATGTGGACTTCCTAATGACATTTCAGTTCACTGAAATATAATGCAATAAAAAACAAAAATTTAGTAAGCAGTGTATATACTTGCTGCGATGCAAATCTATATTGCGGAGAGTCCTATAAATTCTTATTAAAAGAAGTCAAAGTGTACACAGTTTCTGCTAAGGATGAGTATTACACAAAATTGTATGCTGCTTCCAAGGATAACACATAAAAATATATTTCTTCAGATTTCCATTTAGTCCTAACGCTTTGGAAAAATACTGCAAAGTAGTACCACTGCTTTGCTGTAAGCTAGTCAATATACACCGGAGTTCAAAACCTTTGATTGTACTCTATAAATCTTTTGTTGTGCACTGCATTAAGAAACCTTTCAAATGCCCCTCAATAACAGGAAATAGCAGAACAGTGGAACAAAAAGAACAATAAAAATTTGTAAGCACGTAAAGGATACCAAACAGTTCAATGTGAACAGATGATTTATGCCCTATAAGCTGCATTTCTTTCAGAAATGAGTTAGTTACACATAAAATTGCCAAGAATATTAAAATTTTCCAAATTAACTTATATTATGGTTTTTCTTTTTTTTAAAGATTTTATTTATTTATTTGACAGAGAGGGAGAGATCACAAGTAGGCAGAGAGGCAGGGGGAAGCAGGCTCCCCGCTGAGCAGAGGACACCCCCAATGCTGGGGTTTGTACCCTGAGATCATGACCTGAGCCGAAGGCAGAGGCTTTAACCCACTGAGCCACCCAAGCACCCCTACATTATGGTTTTTCATTTAATAATTTGAACTGGCATTTTAGTAAAAAATAAGAAATTATGTCAAAACAACACCATACACGCAACCTAAAAAAAAAAAAAAAGCTTAGGGGCGCCTGGGTGGCTCAGTGGGTTAAAGCCTCTGCCTTTGGCTCAGATCATGATCTCAGGGTCTTGGGATCAGGCCCCGCATTGGGCTCTCTGCTCTGCGGAGAGCCTGCTTTTCCCCCCCCCCCCCCCCCATCTGCCTCTCTGCCTACTTGTGATCTCTCTGTCAAATAAATAAATAAAATCTTAAAAAAAAAAGGTTAAAAAAGCCCATATTTATTTTTTCTATTAATTTTATCTAAACCAAATGTTTGCAATAATAGTTGTGGTAGAGCTTCTGGAATATCACTCATCTACAGAGTGTTTACTCCCAAATATGTTCACAAGAACACTAGTTTAGAGCCATGCTGTCACGGTCAAGTAAGTTTAGGAAAAACAATATGCTATACCATTTATCAAATGCTCTTTAGCATGTTAAAGAACAGTTATCAAGGTAGGAAACTCTTTTAATTGTGATTCACCAACAGCTTCCCATTCATTTGGCCATGGCATACTTTTTTTCACAAAACATGTAGAGAAAGGTTAAAAAATGCTGATCATCAACATTTAAGGCATGCTTTCTCCTATGTACTCCATGAGAAAGGTCTAGCACTCTAAGTTTTAGTACTGAACTTCACTTTTGTATAGGAAAAGTAAAAAGGAATTATCTTGAACTCTGCTCAAGGGAAAGAAAATAAGAATGTGATACAAAATTCTGGCTTTAAGACTAGTGATAAACATAACATGTATGTAGGTCATTTGTGAGACTCTGATTATTATAACTGTAGGCTATCAGCTTAAAAAAAAACACTGCCCTGAGGTCCAAGCCTCTATCAGCCGTGGGCTTTTCAATACAATTTTGAAGATATTTTTGTCTTATTCTTGCAGCCCTTCTAAAGAACATTTAAAGAATTTTAAAATTAAATCTTACCTCCCATCTGTCTTTATAACTCTTTCCCACAACATATCAACTTTTTGCTTTCTTCCTTCTAGGCAAACAGGCATTAGCCCCTTATGCTCAATCCTGTTATTGCAGTAATTTAAAGTTACTCAAATCATATGGAACAAGCCATATCCATAACTCCTTCAAACTCTTTCACAAAGATGATTTTCACTATTCCCAGAGGAATGGCTTCTACCACAGAAATTCTTCAGAAAAAACTTTCAGGTAGAATACTAATAAATAAAATTAAAGGATAAAAAGGCCATCTTGGTCTGAAATGACCCAACTAAAATATGGGTGATCAAGTAATTTTGTATTCCTTTTGTATTTGCTTTCATTAACAGATAAAGAGTTAAATTTTTATGAGTGAAATGGTTTTTAAGCAGCTTTGAAGTTTAGAAAAACTGTCAACACAGTCACTAGAAACTTTACAAAAAGCTTACTATTTGAGTCAATTTGGCATTAGAACTTAATTACACCTATACAGTATTAACATTTGCAGGAGGTATGAGCTCATTCCATTAATGGCACATAAGAGTTGCTAATGAGGCTTGCTTCAATTTTTCAAAATGTAACGCTTTTTGTTACAAATTCATATTTTAAAATAAAAGTTCCATGGGTGGGAAACAGATTACTAGTAGGCAAAGATGTTTCAAATTACTTATCTTAATCATGACCATTGTCTTAGTTGGTGCTTAACAAAAGGAGTGTCACAGAATTTCAGACTTCAAACCTTTCTACCTGGCCCCTTCTCCTGATGCACAAAGTAGCAATAGTCAATTTTTGCAAAATTAGGTAATAGTTGGAAAAAATTAAAAAGAAAAATATGATTGGGTCAAAGCATATGGACATATAGCTACATGGGAATCTATCCCTATCTCAAAATTAAAACTTTAATAAAAAGGCAAACAAGCATATGGACTGGCAGTGGGGTTCCAATGGGATGTAGGGACTGTTTACTACCACAAATATTTTAGGATAATAGCAACTTTCCACTGCAAGTTCAGCCTATCAGTAGACTTTAAGAAAATTAATTAGGTTAGCGGTTCGATTGGCATCATGGGAACAAAACAGGAACAGTAGCACCTAAAACAATAAACTGAACGAATTTACTCTTCTGTTGCCTAGATACTATTGTCTGTGGATCTGCTGTTGTCCTCAATAACTCAATAATGCTTTGTGTGTTAAATAGTCAACACTGAAGTTATACTGTGCCTCTTCTGGGAATTATTACATGAATTGCACAGTTACTTGTTTTAATCTATTTTATAATAAAAATCTCATCTTTTCACCCTCTGAAAAGTTGAAAATCTACAAAAGCCATTTTTTACCTATTATTATTTTATTCTTTTGGAGTAAAATGAATAAAAATTGATGTTAAATAATGTCTTAAATTAAAAAAATTAAAAAATAGTGCCCTATGTACGTAAAATCCCATGTCTGAAGACATATTACATCTTATTGCTTTCTGAGAAAGCTATAATCAAAAATTTACATTTGTCTTTGATAACAGTTTTAGACATGAATCTGCAAGAAGGGAGCAAACTCCACTGTCCCAGATGAGCCAGACTTCAGAAAAATACTAAGGATACCAAAAAGATTTCTCAAGCTACCCTTGAAGCAAGAATAATTAGGTAACACATGACACACAAAATTCTACCTTTTTCACTAAGGAGGGTAATGTTTAAACTTATCGTAGAAAGGAACTTAAAGCCCACATTTGGTAAAGGGGCTATGAAGACTTGCACACACTTTAATGTAGTTTATTTAGCCAGAGAAAAAGCATCCCAAGATACTGAAAGAATACAAAAAGTATATTCTCAAGTGTTTTTATCAATAACTATAAAGAACCTTGTCCAGTAACTTCAGAACATAAGTGACAGAGAAGCAGGGGTAGAAAGACATTGCCACAAAATGCATTACAAAAATGGGAATTCTAGAGCACCCGGAGCTCCTTCAGCATTTTAAACATTATTTAATTAAAATAAACTTTTTTTAAGTTTTTTATTTTAAAATAAAATAATTAAAATAAATGGCTTGTGAATATTTAGAAAGAGTGGTGCACCTACTGTGATGTGAAGAGCTTGGTGCAGTCTCTCCACCAAAACCAAGCATTGACACTGGACAAAACTAAAAAACCAAACTATTTCAGCGTTCTAGAAATCAACCAAAAGCAGACAGTAGATTCAGAAATGTCTGTTCTTAAAAACCTGTTAAACCTTCATTCGAGAATAGTGGGGGCCTGCAGACTTTTCTTGCTTGGGGTGGCTCCTCTCCCATCCTACCACCAAGATCAATCTCAAGAACATTAGTTTACCACCACAGGGTTGACTGAAAACCACGAGCCTGGCAGTCAGAGATGGCATCCTTGATTTGAGGCAGGGGATAAAATCCCACAGCTTTTTTCAGCTACAAGTAGCAAAACTCTGTAGGAAAAGAATGAGGAAAATAAACAGCATCTGTTTTGTTACCCTGGGACTGCAGACCCAGTTGGAATAAGTGGTTGAACAGCCAGAAATTTAATTAAGAGATTCTGGAAATAAGAGCCAGATAAGTGCTAGATATGTTCTCTACGAGTCCTTAGGCAACCGGGAAGCTATGTATAGTGCAGGGGAGTCCAAGAGAGTCCATGGAAACTAAAAGCCAAGGCAGATGTGATAACTGACTGACTCTGAGTGCACTCTCTAATCCAAACACATGTCAATCAGCAGAAGACAGAAGTCTCACAGGCTTGAAGTGTTTTAGCAAAGCTCTTTTCACATCAGTGACTACTCCTAAACTATACACAGTGGCAACAGCTACAAATCCAGGTTAAAAAATAAAAATAAGACTAAAATCTGAGTGGAGTCATCAGAGGTTATACACCACAGGGCAGGGGAGGGGGGAATTCTGTGATTTACACCCAGGAAATTAACAAAAAGTAAACAAATAAATAAAAACAACTTTCAGAAAAATCAAAATCCAAAGTCGTCACAATATATTACCTACACTTTCCAGTTTTCAACAATAACAACAACAAAATACAAGACACTGAAATAAAACAGCAAATGTGACCCACTGCCAGGAGGAAAATTTTTAGGCAGTCAAGAGAAACAGACTCTGAATGAATCCAGATGTTGAACCTGGCAAAGATTTCAAAGCAGTTGTTATAAATACGTTCAAAGAATCAAAGGAAACCATGTCCAAAAAAACTAAAGAAAAATATGACGACAATGACCTCAATTGATAGAGAATCTAAACATAAAAACACAAGCCATAAAAAGAACCAAAGAAAAATTCTAAAAGTAAAAACAAGTAACTGAAATGAAAAATGTACTAGATGGCCTTAGGAATGGATTTGAGATGGCAGAGTAAAGAACCACCAAACTCAAAGACATATCATCAGAAATGATCAAATCTGGAGTACAGAGAAAAAAAATCAAGGGAAACTGACCAGAGCCTCAGAGACCTGTGGGATACTATCACATGCATAATGGGAGCCTCGGAAGGAGAGAAAAAGAAGGTGGTAGAAAGAATGTGAAAGGACAATGGCCAAAGATGTCTCATATTTGGTGAAATATATTAATCTACATATCTAAGAGGTTTAATTAGTGCCAAGTAGGACAAACATAAAAAGATTAATACCTAGACATATAATAGTCACATTCCTGAAAGATAAATACAAACAAGAAATCTTGAAAGCCAAAAGACAAATGATTCAGAGGAGAACAATATAAGTAAACTGAGCTATCAGAAATGATGGAAGTCAGAGGACACTAAAATAACATATTTAAAATGTTGAAAAAAGCTAATCAAGAATTGTACATTCAGTAAAACTATCCTTCAAAAATAAAATCAAAATAAAGACATTCTCAGATGAACAAGTGAAAAAACTATTTGTTAGTAGACTTGCCCTGTAGGAAATATTAAAGAAACTCTGCAGAGCTGAAACAAAATGATACCAGATGGTAACTAAAATCAACAGGAAAGAATCCAGTTCTTTCAAATTTTCTGAGACTTGTTTTGTGGATAGCACAGGATCTGTCTTGGAGAATATTCTATGTGGCTAGAAAACAGTATGTATTCTGCTCTTGTTGAGTGGAGAGATAAATACATGCAAGTTCATTCAAGTTGGTCAAGAGTGTTTGCGCGAGTTTTCTATAGCCTTAGGTTGTTCCAGTAGATGGAAAGAGAGTATTAAAATCCTCAACTATAGTTGCTTAGTAGTCTATTTCCCCTTGTAATTCTGTCATTCTCTGCCTCTTTATTTTCGGCCTCTGCAGTGAAGTGCGTATACATTTACAATGTTAAATCTTCCCGAAGTACTATTTTATCTTTTTTTTTTTTTTTTTAAGATTTTATTTATTTATTTGCGAGAGAGAGAGAGAGAGAGCAAGAGAGAGCAGGAACAGGGGATGGGCGACTGACCCATCCAGGTGCCCCTGAGGATTTTACCTTTATGAGGTTTTGTTTTTTTTTAAATTCCAGTAATCTTTTTGGTTTTAAAGTCTGTTTTGTCTGTTCTTAAAATAGCTACTGCAGTTAAAGCTGTGTTCAGGGCTTATCTTTTTCTATTTTCAACCTACTTGAATTTATTCACTCATTTCAATTTTTTTACTTCAAGGTTTATCTCTTTTGGGGCACCTGGGTGGCTCAGTCGGTTAAGCATCTGCCTTCAGCTCAGGTCAGGATCCCAGAGTTCTGAGATCAAGCCCCACAATGGGCTCCCTGCTCAGCAGGGAGCCTGCTTCTCCTCCCTATGCCATTCTCCCCACTTGTGCTTTCTGGCTCTATCTCTCTGTAAATAAATAAAATCTTTTAAAAAAAAGAACCCAAAGTTTATCTCTTTTGTCAGGATATAATTGTATCTTTGCTTTTTATCAAATTGGAAAATGTCTGCCTTTTGATGGCAGTGTTTAGAATATATTTAATGCAATTATTGGTAAGGTTATATATATGTAATTTTACTGTTTTTTATGTTTCATGTCTTTGTTTCCCTCTTCTTTCATTACTATCTTTTGTCTTATAGAAGCATTTTTATACACCATTTCAAATTTTTCCGTTAATTTTCTAGCTACACTTCTTGAGTTATTTTCCTAGTGGCTGTTTAGGGATCACAACATATATCATTAACTAATACTTTATTTCAGGTAAATACTGGCAGGTAAGTATCTCATTAAAATATAAAACATTGTTCCAACAGAGCCCCATTTCCAACTTTCTCACTAAGTAATTTTTTTTTTTTAGAAAAAAAATCATTAAGAAATACTTAACAAGCTTTTTATATTTTTCATACACTTAACATGTCTCTTAGACCACACACAAGGGCAAAGGTTGGGAAATTTTTTTGTGGTGAAGGGTCAGATAGTAAATATATTAGGCTTCACAGGTCACATACACTCTTTGTTGCATATTCTTGTTTTTTTTCCCCATTTTTATTGAAAAACAATTGATAGACATCACTGTATAAATTAAAGGCATACAGCATGATGGTTTTATTTACATATATTGTGAAATGAGTACCACAATAGTTTCAGCTAACATTCTATATCTCACATAGATATAGTTTAAAAAGAGGAAAAAGGAAAAAATGTTTGTGAGAATTCTTAAAACTGACTCTTCACAACTTCCTTATAAATCATTTGGTAGTGTTGGCAATAGTCATCATGTTGTACATTACATTCTCACTATTTAAATTTACCTCATAACTGGAAGTTTGTACCTTCTGACCATCTTCCTCCATTTCCCCCTCCTACCATGCTCTGAATCTGGTAACAAGTTTGATTTGTTTCACTGAGTTTAGTGTTTTTTTTTTTCAAATTACACAGAGAAATGAGATCGTACATACTTGTCTTTTTCTATCTGATTTCACTTAGCAGAATGTCTTCAATTAATCCATGTTGTTGCATGTGGCAGGATTTCCTTGATTTTTTAGGGCTGAATAATACTCACATCTCTCTCCCCCCTCTCTCTCTAAACACACACACACCACAACTTCTTCATCAATTCATTCATCAATGGATACTTGTTCCCATGTCTTGGCTATTATAAATAACACTGCTATGAACACAAGGGTACAGATATCTTTTCAAGTTAGTTTTTATTTCTTTTGTTGGGTCATATGACAGTTACATTTTAAATTTTTTGAGGATCCTCTGTAGTTTTCCAGAGTGGCCATATCAACCTACCATCCCACCAAGAGTGGACAAGTTTTCCCTTTCCTTCACATCCAGGCCAGCATTTGCTCTCTCTTGCCTTTTTCATGATGGTCACTGTAATAGGCATGAGGTGCTATCTTATTATGGTTGAGGAAACTACATTTCCATAATGACTAGTGATGTTGAGCATCTTTTCATGTACCCACTGGCCTTTTGTATATCTTCTACGGAGAAATCACTATTCTTTTGCCATTTTTAAATTGGGGTATTTGGGTTTTTTGTTCTAGAGTGGTAGGCGTTTTTTATATATTTTGCTTATTAATCCCTTATCAGATATACAGTCTGCAAATATTTTTTCTCATTCTACAGATTGTCTTTTTACTTTGTTAATGATTTCTTTTGCTGTGCAGAAGCTTTTTAATTTGATCAGTCTCACTTTTTATTTTTTATTTTATTACTTTAGCTTTAGATGTCATATCCAAAAAAAATCATCGCCAACACTCATGTCCATGGTTTTACTCACATTTTTTCTTCTCAGAGTTTCATGCTTTCATTGCATTTAAGTCTTTGATTCATTTCAAGTTTAATTTTAAGTGGTGCACAATTGGATATGTGAATATCCAATTATCCCAGCACCACTTACTAATGAGAATGTTTTTTTCTCCACTGAGTACCCCTAGCTCCTTTGTCATATATTAGTTGACTGTACATGCTTGGATTTATTTCTGGGCTCTCATTCTATTCCATTGGTCTACTTGTCTATTTTTAGGCCAGTACCATGCTGTTTTGATGACTAGAGCTTTATAGTATACCTCGAAATCAGGAAGGGTGATACCTCCTGCTTTGTTCTTCTTTCTCAAGATATCTTTGGCTATTTGGGGTCTTTTGTGGTTCCATATACATTTTAAGAGTGTTTTTCCTACTTCTGTAAAAAATGCCACTGGAATCTTGGTAGGGATTGCACTGAACATATAGCTAATTTTCAAAAGTATTAACATTTTAACAATAGTAATTCTTCCAATCCATAAATACAGGATACTTTTCCATTTATGAGTTTTCAGTCTCTTCCATCAATGTCTTACAGTTTTGAGTATAGCAATCTTTTGCCTCCTTAAATTTATTCCTAGGTATTTTATTATTTTTGATGCTATTGTAAATGCATTCTATTTATTTCTTTTTCAGAAATTTTGCTGTTAGTGTAATAGAAATGCTGATTTTTTTTTTAATTTTAATTTTGTATCCTGCAACTTTCCTAAATTCCTTTATTAGATCTAACAGTTTGAGCCTTTAAATTTTTCTCTATATAAAATGTTATCTGCCAATAGAAATTTTATTTTTTCCTTTCCAATTCAGATAACTTATATGTCTTTTACTTGCCTATTGCTCTAGCTAGGACTCCCAGTACTATGTTGAATAAAAGTAGTAAAAGTGTGCAAGCCTGTGTTTTTCCTGATCTCAGAGGAAAAGTATTAACCTTTCACCTTTGGGTATGATGTTAGCTGTGAGCTTGTCATACGTGGCCTTTATTATTTGAAATATGTTCCTTCTATGCCTAATTTGTTAAAGAGTTTTTACCATGAATGGATGTAGAATTGTGTCAAATGCTTTTTATGTGTCTATTGAAATGGTTATATGATTCTTTTTTTTTTTCATTTTATTGTGATGTATCACATTGATTGGTGTTATGTTGAACTATCCTTGCATCCCAGTGATAAATCCCCACATAATCAAGTGAATCATCCTTTTAGTGTGCTGCTGAATTTGGTTTGCTAGTATTTTATTGAGAATTTTTGCATGTATAGTCATCAGAAATAATGGCTGGGAGTTTTCCTTTTTTAGTAGTGTCCTCTTTATAGTTTTGGTATCAGAAAAATGTTGGCCTTCGGGTACCTGGTAGCTCTGTCAGTTAAGCTTCTGCCTTTGGCTCAGGTCATGATCCTGGGGTCCTGGGATTGAGCCCCACATCAGGCTCCCAGCTCAGCGGGGAGTCTGCCTCTCGCTTTCCCACTCTTGCTCCCCCTGCTTGTATTCTGTCAAATAAATAAAAATCTCAAAAAAAAAAAAAAAAAAGAGAGAGAGAGAAAGAAAAGGCTGACCTTGTAAAGTGAGTCAAGAATGTTCTCTCCTCTTAAATATTTTGGAAGTGTATTAGAAGGGCTGGTGTTAATTTTTCTTTGTTTGAAAAATTCACTAGCGAAGGTATCTGGTCCTCCGCTTTTTCTCATTGGGAGATATTTGATTCCAGATTCCATCTCCTTACTAATTGGTCTATTTGGATTTTCTATTTCTTCCTGATTCACTCTTGGTAAGTTGTGCTCTTCTTTTTCTTTTCTTTTTCTTTTACAGGATTAGTAAATGCATGTAATAATCTTGAACATTTTCATTTTCTGTTAAATAGTTTACCATTTAATAGTTTTATGTTAAAAAAAAAGTGTCCTGTTTATTGTACTTATTAAATAGTTGCTCATCTCTTTTCTGTCTTATCTTTTACAGTTTATCATTTTTTGCTTTAAATAATTTTTTTTATCATGTTAGTCACCATACAGTACACCATTAGTTTTTGATGTAGTGTTCCATCATTCATTCAGTATTCCAGTATTCCATGATTCATTCCATGATTCCATGATTGCCTATAACACCCAGCGCTCCATGCAATATGTGTTCTCCTTAATACCCATCACTGGGCTCACCCATCTCCCCACCCCCTCCCTTCTAAAACCCTCAGTTTGATTCCTGGAGTCCATAGTCTTTCATGGTTCACCTCCCCCTCTGACTTCCACCCCTTTCATTTTTTGCTTCCTTCTCCTAATGTCCTCCATACTATTTCTTAGGTTCCACAAATAAGTGAAACTATATGATAATTATCTTTCTCTTTTTGGCTTATTTCACTCCGCATAATCTCCTCCAGTTCCATTCATGTTGATGCAAATGTTGGGTATTCATTCTTTCTGATGGTTGAGTAATATTCCATTGTATATATGACCATATCTTCTTTATTCATTCATCTGTTGAAGGGCATCTTGGCTCCTTCCACAGTTTGGCTATTGTGGACATTGCTGCTATAAACATTGGGGTGCCTATGGACCTTCTTTTCACTACACCTGTATCTTTGGGATAAATACCCAGTAGAGCAATTGCTGGGTCATAGGGTAGCTCTATTTTTAACTTTTTGAGGAACCTCCACAGTTTTCCAAAGTGGCTATACCAATCTGCATTCCCACAAACAGTGAAAGACGGTTCTCTTTCTCCACAACCTCTCCAACAAAAGTTGTGTCTTGTCTTGTCAATTTTTGCCATTCTGACTGGTGTAAAGTGGTATCTCAATGTGGTTTTGATTTGAATTTACCTATTGGCTAATGATACTGAACATTTTTTCATGTGTCTGTTAGCCATTTGTATGTCTTCTTTGGAGAATAATATAAATATATTATCTATAATAATATAATATAAATATCTCTATTAATATATCTAATCTAAATAATATATCTATAAATATATAGAAATATAAAAAATATTTCATATTTCTAAGAAATTTGAGATCTTTACTGTTTCTATCTTTAAAAAAAGGTTTATTTATTTATTTTGAGAGAAGGAGCTCATAAGAGCAGGGGAAGGGGCAGAGGGAGAGAGAGAGCAGACTCTTTGCTGAGTGCAGAGCTCTACTCAGGCCTCAGTCTCAGGACTGGGAGGGAGATCGTGACCTGAGTCAAAATCAAGAGTCAGGTGTTTAACCAACTGAGCCACCCAGTTGGTCCCCTACAGTTTTTTTTTTCTTTTTAAAGATTTTATTTATTTATTTGACAGAGAGAGAGAGATCACAAGTAGGCAAAGAAGCAGGCAGAGAGAGAGGGGGAAGCAGGCTCCCCGCTGAGCAGAGAGCCCGATGCAGGGCTCGATCCCAGGACCCGGAGATCATGACCTGAGCTGAAGGCAGAGGCTTTAACCCACTGAGCCACCCAGGTGCCCCTCCCCTATAGTTTCTTAATGTAGATGTTTACTGCTACAAGCTTTGCTCTTAAAACTTTGCTTTTTATTGCACCCCATAAGCTCTGTTATGCTGTATTTTCATTTTTTACTCAAGCAACCTTTTTTTTTTTTTTAATTGACAGAGAGTGAGAGAGAGCACAAGTAGGGGGATTAGCAGGCAGAGGGAGAGAGAGAAGCAGGCTTCTTGTTAAGCAGGGAGCCTGCGGTGGGGCTCGATCCTAGGACCCTGGGATCATGATCTGAGCCGAAGGCAGCCGCTTAATGGACTAAGCCACAAAGGCAACCCTATCTCAAGC
Source organism: Procyon lotor (assembly GCA_028646535.1). Lineage (NCBI taxonomy): Eukaryota > Metazoa > Chordata > Mammalia > Carnivora > Procyonidae > Procyon > Procyon lotor. The sequence continues at coordinate 150,092 of JAQQSY010000022.1, forward strand.
AACTTTTTTTTTTTTAAAGATTTTATTTATTTGACACAGAGAGAGAGATCACAAGTAGGCAGACAGACAGGCAGAGAGAGGGGGAAGCAGGCTCCCCACTGAGCAGAGAGCCCGATATGGGGCTCGATCCCAGGACCCTGAGACCATGACCCGAGCTGAAGGCAGAGGCTTTAACCCACTGAGCCACCCAGGCGCCCCTCAGGCAACTTTTTAATGTCCTCTGTGATTTCTTTATTCTATTGCTTGTTTAGGGAAGTCTGGCTTAATTTCCATGTGTTTGTGAATTTTCCAGCTTTCCTCTTATTGATTTCTGATTTCATGCCATTGTGGTCAGAGAAGGTACTGGGTATTATTTCAGTCTTCTTGAATTTTCTAAGACTTGTTTTGTGGCTTTACATATGACCTACCCTAAAAAATGATCTATATACAGTTGATAAGAAAATGTATTCTGCTGCTGTTGGATAGAATTTTCTGTTTATGTCTATTAGGTCTACAGTGTTGTTCAAATTCAAGGCTTCTTTATTTGATTTCCTGTCTGGATGATGCACCTGTTATTGAGAATGGAGTAATAATGTCCCCAACTACTACTTTATTACTGTTTATTTCTCCTTTTAGCTCTGTTGGTTTAGCTTTGTATATTTGGGTGCTCTACTGCTGAACCCATTAAACATTTACAATTGTTGTATCTTCTTGATGTATTTATACCTTTAACATTACATAATAACCTCCTTTGTTTATTTAAAAAGTACCGTTTAAAATATAAAATCCGGGGGTGCTCAGTGGGTTTAAGCCTCTGTCTTCGGCTCAGGTCATGATCTCAGAGTCCTGGGATTAAGCCCTGCATCGGGCTCTCTGCTCAGCAGGGAGCCTGCTTCCCCTTCTCTCTCCGCCTGCCTCTCTGCCTACTTGTGATCTCTCTCTGTCAAATAAATAAATAAAATCTTTATGAATAAAATAAAATATAAAATCCTTTCTTACCTTGTAAGCCATTTTACAAAAAAGGTCATAGGCCAGAACTGGCCTGTGGGTTACAGTTTGCCAAACCCTTGTTAGACTATAGCACAGGTCTTATTAAAGTAAAGAAAAAGAAAAGGGAAAACATACAAGTATATTCTCTGACCACAACAGAATTGTATTAGAAATTAACAGAGAAATTTGAGAAATCTCCATTTGGAAACTGAGTAACACACTTCTCAATAGCCCAGTTGAGTCAAAGTCAGTCAAAGAAGAGTCAAAGAAGAAATCATGAAGAGAATTAGAAAATATCTTGAATTGAATGAAAACAAAATACAACACTAAAAATTCATGAGAATCTGCAAAAGTAGTGCTTTAATAAGCATATTTGTACTTTTAAAATGCTTGTACTAGCTAGAAATATCTAAAAATATATAAGCTTCCACCTCAAGAAGTTAGAATAAGAAAAGTAAATCAAACCCAAAGTAAGTTGAGAAAGGAAATAAAATTAGAGTAACAATCCATTAATTATAAGACAGAAAAATAACAGAGAAAGCCAATGAAACCAAAAGTTTGTTCTTTTAAAAGAATAACAAAACTGGCAAACATTTAGTTAGACTAACCAGAGAAAATGAGAGCATGAGAGGGAGAAAGCAAGGGAGAGTGAAAGAACACACATTACTGAAATTAGGAATAATTCTACAGATATTAAGAGAATTGTATGAGAATATTATGAATAACTTCATGTGAAAAACAAGACATGGTAGATGAAACGGACAAAGTCCTTAAAAATTATCAAAGAGATTAAAAGAGATGGGGTGCCTGGCTGACTCAGTCAGTACAACATGCAACTCTTGATCTCCAGGTTGTGGGTTCAAGTCCCACACTGGGTGTAGAGATTACTTACAATCCTCTAAAAAAAAAAGAGAGATTAAAGAAGAAATAGAAAATCTTACTAGAGCTAAAGCAAGTAAAGAAATTAAATAATTTAAAATATATAGACAATGAAAAAAACAAGTACATATTACTTCATAGGTAAATTTTTTCAAGCACTTTTTTTATAAGCAGTACTGATCCTAAAGAAAATTAACAATTTCCTAATCCTAATATCTGTATGGAAAAGAAAGCACCCAAAATAAGTAAGGCAATTTAGAAAAGAAGGAAAAAGTTGGAGAACTGGTTCTACCTCATTTTAAGACTTATAAAACCACAATAAACAAGACAGTGTGATAGGGACATAATGCCAAACAAGAAGGCTAAAATAGAGCCTAGAAATAAACTCTTATAATTACAACCAATTGATTTGTGATACAGGTACCAAGGCAATGAGGTAAAGATAGTTTGCTTTTTTTTTTTTTTTTTAAACAAATGGTGCAAGAACAGGTAGATGTCCACGTGCAAAAACAAATGAACTTAGACATAACCTCCATCACACAAAAAGGTCAACTGAAAATTGACCAGACTAAATGTAAAAGATAAAACTATGACTCCTACACGAGAATATAGGAGAAAATTCACAAACCGGGCTTCAGAAAAATTAAAAATTTTTGCTCTTTAGAAGACATCATTAGTAAAATTAAAAGGGAAGCCAAGAACTGGAAGAAAATATTTGCAAATCATACATTTGATAAGAGGCTTGTATCTGAAATCAATAAAGAACTTATAAAACTCAGTAATAAGAGGAACAACCCAATTAAGAAATGGATACTTCATCATTCACCAAAGGACACACAGAAATGGAAAATTATCATATGAAAAGATGCTCAATATCACTAGTGATTAGGGAAATACTGCTTAAAACCACCATGAGACATCACTACATAACCCATTAGGAAGGATTATAGGTCTTTTATAATCAAAAGACTGACAGACCAAGTGCTGGTGAGGATATGGCCAAAAAAAAAAACCAGAACCCTCACACATTGCTACGGGAACATGAAACAGTATAGCTACTCTGAAAGAGTTTGTTTCTTCAAAAGGTAATACACAGTTATGATACACTCAGAAATTCTATTTCTAGGTATTTATCCAAGAAAATTAAGAGGTATGTCCCACAGACATTTGTACGCAAATATCCTTAATTTCACTATTCATAACTGACAAAATCTGAAAACAACCCATCAACTGTATATCCATACAATGAAATATAAATCAGATATACATAAAGGAATGAACTACCAGGACACGCAATTACATAGACTAACAACAAAAACATTAAACTAAGTGAAAGAACCCAAATACAAAATACCATATGTTGTATGATTCTATTTATGTGAAATCTCCATGAAAAGCAAAACTAGAGAGACAGAAGATCAAAACCTATCTGTGTCTCAGAGTGAGAGTGGAGACTGTGTACAATTGGGCATAAGGAAACTTTTTGTGATGAAGAAAGTGTTCTAAAACTAGATCATGGTGGCGGTGGTACAACTGGAAAGTTTAGCAATAATTTAGAAGTTTACAATGTCCATTTGAAACACACTAAATCTTTATATCATTAAATTTTATGGTATGTGGTAAAATATACCTCAATAAATCTGTTAAGAAATGTTTACAAAAAGGAATGTGGTGTTAATTTAGAACCAATATAGACTGAGCTATTAAGAATAAACTAAAATCAGGGGCGCCTGGGTGGCTCAGTGGGTTAAAGCCTCTGCCTTTGGCTCAAATCATGATCTCAGGGTCCTGGGATTGAGCCCTGCATCGGGCTCTCTTCTCGGCAAGGGGCCTGATTCCCCCTCCCCCACCGTCTGCCTGCCTCTCTGCCTACATGTGATCTCTCTGTCAAATAAATAAATAAAATCTTAATAAAAAATAAACTAAAACAATCTAACTTCATTTGTTTTTTTGACAAGGTTACTAGATTAGAAGACCATAATCATAGTACATCAAGATTCCGGCAATAAAATTCTTGATGTAAAGGTAAAAAAAGTACTATAGGTTTCTTCTCTATGCCTCTATACTATTAGACATTTTTATACATTACTTTCATAGAGGATTTGCTTTTCCAATGTGTAAGTGATTTAAGAGTGGGAAGGATAGGAAATTTGACAGCTGATAAAATCATGACCGAATATGATTTCATACCCATTTATTAGCAAAAAAATTCAGTCTCACAATGCCAAGCACTGGACAAAATATTACCGGCAAAAACAACCTATATCTGGGTTTCTAAATAACATTATCCAATGAAAGGAACCAGGTTTGAGACACAGAAAATACAAAATAAGCCTGAAACATCTTGTGATGGGAGAAAATAAGGAAGTGAAGGACGTGAGAAAGGATGGGGAAATGTCAAAAAGACACAGGAGCCAACCAGAAGGAGCTCCCAATGGCTAACATTGGGACAATCTGAACAACAAAATAATGGCATTGGGTTATAACCCATAGAATAAAATAATATCTATGAATTCTTTCTGGCATGAAGAAATAAAAGAGGGAAAATTCCTTACAGAATTTCAACTAATATGGGGCACCTGGGTGGCTCAGTCAGTTAAGCCTCTGACTTCGGCTCAGGTCAAGATCCTGAGGTTCCGGGATCGAGTCCCACGGCGGGCTCCCTCCTCAGTCAAGAGTCTGTTTGTCCCTCTCCCCCAGTTCGTGCTCTCTCTGCCTCTCTCTCTTAAATAAATTTTAAAAAATCTTTAAAAAAAAAGAATTTCAATTAATAAGTATAGAAGGAAGGAGGGAAATACAAATGTTAGGGCAAATATCACAGTAATCACCATTCAGTCAAGAATGCTGATGAATGCTAAAATCAGAAAGTGAAGGTCTGAGGAGAAACAGCCTAAGGACATAGTTTCAAAGCATTTCCAAGATACTTTTCAGTTATCAAGGGAAAATGAAAGTGGAGAAACCCAAAAGCCATCAGCTTAACCGAGGGATCAAGGTTAATCACCAGTAATCCCAAGTAGTAAGATACAGTGATATCCTGTACCCCCCAATATAATGCATGGAGAAGAAAACAAGATCACTTTGGTGGTATTCTTGCCAAAAATACATAAGCTCAATCTAATTATGAAGAAAACAGCATGTTCCATATAAGATCTACTCCTGTGCTAAGACTCTAGGATCCCAAAGGTAATGAACCAGCAACATGGGCTTCCCCAAAATCACCCTAGGAAGAAAAGTACAGAAGATGACAAGAGGTAAGACTACAAGGCAAAAAAATTTAATTTCCCAAAACATAAATAACGGGTATGTTTTTAAATGCATATCATATATCATACACATACATATTTAACAGATAACTGACACAGGACTATCAAATTTTTATAGCATAGTATCTTAGGGTCCCATGCAGGATCCAGTGTGAAAAGTCTCTCTCTCTTGGGTGCCCACATAATAATAGTCCTTTCTCCTTAAACTTTGACTATGGGAAGCAGCAAACATTTTTCTCCATCTTCCATTCCAGATATGTGCCTTTTCCCTCTCACTTTGTTTTCATTCATTCAATATTAATTGACTACCCATGTGAAAGGCAGGGAACCAAAAGCTGTAGGAGATACAAAGATAAATAAGATTAATCACTTCATGTCTCAAACTGCTTCGATGGTTTCGATACTTTTAAAAATAGGATTTTTGAATTCTCAGTTTTTTCTCTTTCTTTTCTTTTTTTTTTTTTAAACAGTGGAATCATTTGCCTGACTCAAGTAACTACATCTTCCCTGGAAGTTGAAGTACCTAAAAGACACTTTTCAGCCCTGACTTTTAGTAAAATCACCTCTTTACTTGTCTTTTCACTTTTACCACCCAAGTAAGCATCCTTGAAGACTATGATTTAGTTCTGCTTATTTTATAACTTTATATAATTGGAATCATATACCATGCATTCTTTGTGACTGGCTTCTTTTTCTTATTGTATTTGTGAGATTCAAACATATTGTGAAATGTAGCTCCTTGCCTCTTTTCACTATCGTATGGTATTCCACTGCGTAAATTAACCACTTTCATCTTTTCTCTTGTTAAAGGACATTTATGTTGTTTCCGGTTTGGGACTACTATGAATATTGTGAACTTAATGGACATTACTATACAAGTCTTTTGGTTCATGTATAAGCATAAATCTCAGAGAACTGCCTGGTCAGAGTACGTATATCATCAACACGATAGGGTATGACAGTCCCTATTACTCTACAAGTTCATACATGCTTAGTTTTGTCATTCTTTGGGGGTCTAGTTGTTATAGAGTGGAATCTTATTGTGGTTTCAATTTGCATGTCACTGATGATTAATGAAGCTCAACATATTAATACACATTTATTGGGCATTTGGATTTCCTCTTTGGGGAAGTACCTATTCAAGACTCCTGCTGAGGGAGCCTGGGTGGCTCAGTCGTTAAGCGTCTGCCTTCGGCTCAGGTCATGATCCCAGAGTCCTGGGATCGAACCCCGCATCGGGCTCCTTGCTTGGCAGGAAGCCTGCTTCTCCCGCTACCATTCCCTCCACTTGTGTTCCCTCTCTCGCTGTGTTTCCCTCTGTCAAATAAATAAAATCTTAAAAAAAAAAAAAAAAAGACTCCTGATTTTTTAAGCTAGATTTTGGTCTTTTTCAATATTGAGGTGTAGGAATTCACTATAGATATAAGCCCTTTGTCTGTTATATGTACTGCAAATATCTTCTTCTATGGTGAGACTTACCTTTTCATTATTTGACCATCTATGTCAAGCAGCAGCAAACTCTGCCCCCCCATGCCAATTCTTGCCAACCATCCAAGTTTCTATATAAAGCTTCACTTATTATTTATATGCATCATTAACACATTGGCCTTGATCACTTTCAGGCGACAATGGCAGAGTAGCTGGGACAAAGACAGTTCCACTTCCTGCTCAATTTTTGTAAACGTTCCAAGTGCTTGGAAAGAACGTGTATTCTTCAGTTGCAGAAAATGCAATTCTACGCATTCTATTAGATGAGCGTTAGATTTGAAAAACAGGTTATAGAAGTAATTTGAGAACTAGGATAATGTCATCGTCTGCCTGAAAAAATTTCTATTTGCTGCTGTCAGGCTCTTGGGGACATAAGCAATCTGAATGCAATGTCAGGAAGTTTCATGGTTTTGACAGCCCAGGTGACTGGAAGCGGGCCATAATCCATACAAACGATGCTTTCTTTCAGATTCACCTTAGGAAGTGTTTCACCTGCAAAAATACCTCAGTATATATTCTAACAGATAAGGACTTTTTAAAAATAAACCCTCACTACTATTCTTATACCTAAAAAAAATAAAAAATTTCTTAATATTGTCTAATACGCTGTCCATGATCAACTTCCCCTAGTATTTACAAAACAACATGTTTTACCACAGATTCATTCATACCAGAATCTAAACAAAACCCAACAATTGCATTTGGCCGACAGGATTCTTAAGTCTCTTTTAATTTATAACAGTTTCCTCCCCCTTTTTTCAGGTTTTCATTTAAAAACTTGGGATACCTAAGGGGCGCCTGGGTGGCTCAGTTGGGTAAGCATCTGCCTTTGGCTTGAGTCATGATCTCAGGGTCCTGGGATCGAGCCCTGCACTGGGCTCCCTGCTTGGTGCAGGGAGCTGCTGCTTCCCCTACTTGTGCGTGCTCTCGCTCTCCCTCTCTCTGTCAAATGAATAAAATCTTAAGAAAAACTGGATATCCATTACAGAATTTCCAACACTCTAAATTTGATTTATTGTGTCTTCATGGTGGCATTTAAAATATTTACCTGTTCCTTGTATTCCCTGTAAAATGGCAGTTATCAAAGCTTAAATAGATCCAGATTCAATTTTCTTTGGTAAGATTGTATCTTAAGGGTAGGGCTATATATTTCCAATTGCATCACACTGGGAAGGATATAATGTCTGCTTGACCCACTTTCAGTGATGTCAAGATTAATTAGTGGATCTAGGTGTCACCAGCCTGATCCATCCAATACAAAGTTTTCTATTAACTTTTTACCTAGTGGTTCAGGAAGCTATTAATGATTTTTGCTGCACTGCATTACTTCATTAGATATTACAAAGTTGATTTTCCTATTTCAACATTCTATATTTATTTTATATAGAGAAAGAGTATATATCTGTTATATAATTTATATTTGCCATGAATTAAAATTATATATAATTTAAATATATATTTAATAACATTTAAATATTATAGTTGTTATATAATTGTGTATTTATTATATAGTATCATATATTTATATTTAATATGCCTATATTTATATATTTATATGTAAATATATTTAATATTTAACAAATGTGTATTTAATTTATACATACTTATATATAAATATGTAGTTGTAATTGTTATATAATTATATATTTATTATATATAATTGTCTATAATTCTTCCATATAGAAAAACTCTCCTTTATTCAACTAGTTACCCTGAAATATGATTGGTTTAGAAAAGGCAGAATAATGTTTAATTCTTTCCCTTTAAATTTTTCAGAGAACAAGTTGGTACCCTACCAACCTCTGGAGTTTACCAGTAAGTTGTTTTTTTTTTTAAGAGTAACATTATGAACACAGAAAAGTTGATATATCTGATGCATTTCAATCCATTTCAATTATCATCCTCTGATGATCAAACTGACTACCTTTGACTTCTATAGTATTTTCACATGACTCCTGTAGTCTTTGATTAGTTCCCTGTTTTCAGGCACGATTTGTCTTGTGCCTCAACTAAGCAACTCAGGTTTGTTTCTGTGGGAAATAGCTTGTAAAGACTGTCATCTCTTTGGCCTAGGAATTCTGTACCACCTTGTTAGCTCACCAGTGCCTTCAAGAGACTTTTTTCTTCCCTCTCTAGTTTTTCTAGCTGTCGTGAAAAGAGGGCTGGGCTGAATTATCCAGTCTGCCAATTTCGTAAACATGGTCTTCAAATCAGTGAAGCAGAAAGCATAAGGAAACAGACTAACTGAAGAATCTGTGAAGGAGACTAACAAAACCCTTTTCTACAGACAGCTTCCCACAGTTGTATGTCATGAAAAGGAAGACTAGTTCCAAATAATCAACTAAGCTGTGGCAGAATTCAGAAAAGCTGGAGGACTGGGGAGTCAGATCACAGTTCAGAGTGGTTTTGTTCCTGAACCCAGAGGTTGGTTCCAAAGGTAGTTTTCTTAACTCATCAGCTAAAGAATCTGCAAAATAATCACCCTCGCACTGGACTAAGAGCAAAAGTAAAAGTTAAGTAGGAAGCAAAACAGAAAATAACCGTTAACAGGCCTAATTAGTATGTTTACGAGAGACAGCAAAATGAGGAGCCAGATAAGGTCCGCCAACAAACACACTGTCCGGACGCTAAGATTCTTACAGATTGTAATGAACAAGTCTTTAATACTCCAAATGCTAAGCGTATGTATCTAAAGCTGATGTAAGAAGGGAGGGATCCTAGAGAGAAAAAGACAAGGGCACCATTCTTTAAAGAACCTTTAGGATTCTCTCCACTGGGCAGCAAAAACAGTTGAACTCCTTCATTAGATGGCTGACATACTAAAACATACTAAGATTCACTATATGACTTCGATCATTTTTGTTCCAGTCTCAGACACAATTAACAGTATTAATGGGTCTTCGGTAAAAAGCACACCCTCCTGCAGCGGTCTCAGAGGAGCCCACAGCCACGGCCGACCCAACCCTGACTGCAGCCTTGTGAGATCCTAAGCAGGAGGTCCAGGAAAGCTGCATCTAGACCTCTGATCCACAGACACTGACATAAGGAAGGTATGGGCTTTCTTAAACTGCTAAATTTGCGGTAATTTGTTATGCAGCAATAGATAACTAATATGGTACCCAGGCCAGTACAATGATTTTAATTCACTATGTATTTCTGCTAACAGCTTGGAAGAAACCCTGGGCTCAGAATCAGAACCTAGTGTAAGTCTTGATTCTACCTGAGTAACCTTTCAGTGCCTCAAGGTTCCTAAGTCTTGATTCTACCTGAGTAACCTTTCAGTGCCTCAAGGTTCCTTATCCACAATCAGGGACAAAACCTGCCCTGAGAATAAAAGAAAATGAGTGAAACACTGTGAAAGTGACAAAGCACTAAATAAACCCAAATCCAATGGCTTCTGGTCAACGGTTCTGCTACCACCATCTCTCACCTGGGTTCTTTCCGTGGTCTCCCAACTTGACTCCCAGTGTTTGTCCTTGGATCCTTCCGTACATAGAAGCCTAAGTGATCCTTTTAACCTTAAGTCACATCATCTCACTCCTCTGCTCAGAATCCTCTAGGGACTTTGCAGCACGTGTGGAATAAAGGTCCATAATGACCGAGGTCAGATATAAGAAGTCTTTACTGTTATAAATACCGTATACTACTGCACTTTAGCAAGATTCTCAATAGCAGTATCTTTAGTTTACGTTTACAACTGAAATGGTAATAGAAGTCAGAATAGTGGTGCCTGGGAAGAGTGCCCTTGAACAGGGGTGACAGTGACTAGAACGAAGCACAGGGGGCTTCTAAAGATCTGATAACATTTTGTTCTTGATTGGGGTGCTGATGACAAAATTATGTTTATTTTTGTGAAAATTCACTGAGAATATGCTTTCATTTTTTTTACTATTTTAGAGATTTGTTTATTTATTTTGGGGGGGGAATCCCAAGCAGACTCCTCGCTGTGGACCAGATAACCGGCCCTCATAAGACAGAGTCTAAAAGAGAGACAGAGTCTAAAAGAAACATGTAGAAGTTTGAAGGAGAAAAAAAAGTGAGCATGATCTCACGACTCTGAGATCATGACCTGAGCCAAAATCAAGAGTCAGATGCTTAACCAACTGAGCTAGCCAGGCTCCACCACTGAGTATATACTTTAAATCTGTATACTCTTCTATATGTAAGAAAAATGAATGAACTGGATTAGAATCTTTTTACATTTAAAAATGTTTTACATTTAAAAAAATGAATGAACTGGATTAGAATCTTTGATCCCCACACACTTACTGGCTGTGTAATTTCTAGCAAGACAGTCTATCTAAACTGCAGGTACCTTATCTTCAAAAGAAGTAAAAAACAATAATATCTGTTCCATACTATTAAACTGATAATTAAGAGAAAAAGCAGAGTTAAGCGCTTAATAGCATGCCTGGCCTAGTTTAAATACTTAGTAAATGCGCTACCAATAATAACAATAATATCTTGATTATCTGTAGTAGCAAAATATACCATGTTTTAAAGTAACTGTTAAGAGATTATTGTTATTATTACTACTACTAATACTACTGGCAGTAGCAAAACGACTCCAATGCATTTAAAAGATTAAATTTACTAAGCAAAAATAACTACGTAATAGATTGCACTCATGTTCAGAATTACACAGTAACCAGTAGATACTACTTTCTGTCCCTGACAACAGAGACTTCCTCTCCATCCATCTCTAAGTCAACCAAAACCTTGTTAGAACAGTGTGCCCTCTCTCAGGAAAGCAAAGGAAAGTCAATCTCTATGGGATGAGGATTTTTTTTTTTAAAGATATATTTATTTTTAGAGAGAGAAAGGAAAAAAGAACATGTGGGGGTAAGGGGCAGAGGGAGAGGAAGAGATAGAGTCTCAAGCCAACTCCTCACTGAGTGTAGAGCCCTATGACGCAGGGCTCGATCTCACAACCCAGAGATCATGACCTAAGCCAAAATCAACAGTCAGATGCTTAACCAACTGAGCTACCCAGGTGCCCTAGGATGTGGATTTTAAGAGCATGGGAACAACTGAGAGGCAGAAGAATGAGATGGGAAAAGGAAGACCAAGGGGGGAATCCTGATGCTAGGATTAAGTATCTGCCTTATTCCGTTATTTACAAAAGTCGAGCAATAGTTCATTTTAAAAACTGACTATTTTTATAGATTAGTAACCTTCTGATCACTTTTGGTCAAGAAGTCTGTGATGTATTGATATTCTTTCTTACACTTTAAGATGGCAATTTAACAATGAGAAATCTTACCGATTCTAAAGTTGCTATAATGTAACTACTCAAATTTACATTGAATCCATTTTTGTTCCATGTTACCACTAATAATGCTTTAGTATGATTTGGAGCATGCACATTATATTCTCCTCCACATCCTACCCACAACCTCCCAAATATGAAACAAGAATCAAATGTTCACCCCTATTTGTCCAAAGTCTTACAAGGGATGAGATACTCCCCTTCTCTTTCTGTGAAAACATGTTTCAGATTTACCTGCCTCCGGTGTTTGCATACAGTCTAGGGCCAATTAAACAAAGATCACCATGGTGGATAACCAGTCCTCATAAGACAGAGTCTAAAAGAAAGAATCTAAAAGAAACACGTAGAAGTTGGAAGGAGAAAAAAAGTGGGGGGAAACATATCCTCAGGCTTCACGGCTTTTCTCTAAATTCAGAGGCAATGGAAGACTGAGGATATGCCAAACGAGAGGCCCCAAAAAGGAGGGAAAACAGCCAGGGCTCAAACATTCAAGCAAGCAGCCGCTGCAGACCCATCGAGAGTAGAGCACACATTGCGTGAGGGAGAGCATTAATAAGGCCCACACCGAGCAGCAGAGACACCCGGCAAGCAGGGGCCAGACGTGGTGTGTAAAACCAAGCCTTTTTTTTTTTTTTTTAATATCTCAGAGTTTTCTTTCATTTCCTCACACAGAAGCACATTACGTATGTATGTTACCAACTCTTTCAAAGGTAATACAAATGTATAAAATCATTGAATGGAGGTAACTAAATTTGATGTATTATTTACCAAAAAAGAAAGTGGTGTTTTAAGTTTACAAAAAGAAGAAATTAAAAACATAAAGATGAAGGGTAATTTTGGGAAAGGAAACAATACATCTTTTAGTGTACATGTGTGTTTAAACAAAACTGACTTTTATTTCGGTGGCCATGGGTTAGCTGAGTTCCTTTAAATAGGGATTTGCGAAGCGCAAAGCTCATGTAACATAATCTGTGTTTTCCGCAAATCCCCATCGGTCTACTTGCTTAAGAAACCCATGCTTCCTGGCTGGATGCCGGCATGCCAAACCTGCCCAGTCGTGCATAGTTTTATTTCTGTTACTAAATTAGGAAACCAAAGCGGGCAATGTCTGGGCCAACAGCAAAGAGAAAAAGCTCGACATCATTAGTCGGCTTGTCTTCTTAAAAGCCGGATCATTTTAAGATATTTAATTTTTAATTAGAGATACCAAAGTCATTTAGCTAATAAGAAGCAATACTAAGAAACAATTAAATGAAGACAAAGGCAGAAATACAAACGTTTAACAAAGTATTCTTCTGAATAGCCTTAATCATGATGTTGAAAGTAAACTACTACCATTCAAGGCTTAATGTCTCAATGACGGATACTGAAATACTGCCTTATTTTTTCTTAAGCAGTGAGGAAGAAATGGGAAGTTATTCATCACAATTTTTACAAAGATCTACTAACATACTTTATGCAGAGCACTGTTTAGAGAAACTAAGTGGAGCATTCAGAGACCTGAGTAAAGGAACCCAAAGCAGGATTTCAAAAGAACAAAGTCACTTTGTTTATTTTAAAATTTAAGAATGACAGAAAAATATAGAAGGGAAAAATCCAATTTTCCACATTCCAAATTTACTTTCCCCTAATTACCATATCAGAGGGGTTTCAAGAGACGATAGTTGTTAAATAACATTCCTTAAAGTATTTTAAACACACCTGATATTTTCTCAAAAGCTAAAGCTTGACTCGTAAGGGTGCTGGGAGAATTTTAGTTCTAGCAATATCTGAGTGGTATTTCTTATAAACATTTTGTTAAACATTGATACATTTCAAAGTATTTCTTTTACTTTAGTTCTTTCTATGCAAGAATTAAAAAATTTAAAGATATACTACAAAATCTATATTTTATATGGATGAGATGTATATAAATACCAGAATTTACAAATTTATAGAAAGATTAAAATTTGAGGGTTATAATAGGCCCTGAAAGGCTTGATTATCAAATATGATTTAAAAGAAAAAGAAGATGTTCACAATATTTACTTCCCAACCTTTAGCCATACAGACTTTCATACTTACATAAAGAAGCCACAAAGAGAACTATTCTAGTAACCATCCTAGTTGTTTGTTATCTTTTCATCTAATCTTTTTATACATATTTCCATGATTTTTATACAACACTGAAATGCATTTAGGTAATATGGTGTGAGACAAAACCCGGAGCCTTTCTCTTCTTTTTTTTCTCAACTCCCACCACCATAATCTGGCCATCAGTGAGGAGCAGACACAGGGTTTGGACAAGCAGAAGCAATCTCCCTCAGTCTCAAGGCTATCCTTCAAATGTCCACCCTACTGAAGTCACAAAGCAAACTATGTCCATCTGGCCTCCTTGTCTGGCCCTTCACTGTCCCTACATTATTGATAAGAGGCACCCTGCAGTGGAAGGCACAATGAAATTAGAGACACAAGCTTCAAGTCATAAGTTATACAAATAAAAAATAAAAGCAAGTAATAGATTGATTAGTAATAATCCCCACTGATCAGTGTAATAAAAGGTCTTCCAGAACCTCATTTTTACCTCCTTATTGCTACATAAAGAAACATGTGTGTAGATGAAATACCCAAAAAGAAGGAAAAAACTGATTTTCTCTGGTTATAAAAAATCAATGAAATTTCTTTTTCAAAAGAAATTTGAAAAGAAAAACAAAACTGAAAAACTTACATGGTCTCCTTTTCAAAACTTCCTATAAAGCTACAGTAACCAAGCCAATGTGGTATTGTCATAAGGAGAGACATAAAGACTAAGAGAACAGAGCATTGGAAATAAACCCATGTGTTCACAGACAACTGATGAAATTTCAACAAAGTTACCAAGAAAATTCAACAAAAAAAGGATAGTCTTTTTACAAATGGGCAGGAACAACTGAATATCCCATATATAAAAGAATATGAAGAGACAAGCCACATACTAGGAGAAAATATTTAAACATAATATATCTGATAAAGGACTTGTATTCAGACAAGAGTAGGGTTGGCAAACGTGCTCTTAGGAGTCACTTAGTAAACATTTTAGACTTTGTGAGCCACAGAGTCACTGTCTCAACTACTCAACTCTGCCACGGTAGTACAAAGTGGCCATAGACAGTATGTATATGGGCATGTCTGTCTTCCAATAAAACTTTATTTACAAAATCAGGTGGAGGGTCAGATTTGGCCCACAGGTCAGAGTTTGCTAATCCCTGGTCTCTAACATCTCCTTTCGGGTTATCTGATTCTCATTCTATGAGAGCAATTTCACAACTCTGTAAGTTGTAGATCACTGATAGCAATGTAAAATAATCCTTGTTTATAAACATAAAAATAAATTATGTCCCATGGAGAGACAACCCTCTGTCCCTGTGGAGAAATCCATTTGGACATCCATTTCAATATTCTTAAGCTATAAATGTTCTGTTCTTTGCATCTTCCTTTGAACTGGTTATAATACCTTAACAGTTGCCTTATTAACAGGTTAAATAAAAGGTTTAACACATTTAAAAATTTTTATATCTGTATGGAAATCATGATCTGATTTTTTTTATGAAAAGTATCTTTTTTTTTTTAAGGTTTCATTTTTTTTAACTTATTTGTCAGAGAGAGAGAGAGAACACTAGCAGGAGGAGCGGCAGGCAGAGCAAGCAGAGGAGAAGCAGGCTCCCCGCTGAGCAAGGAGCCCGATATGGGACTCTGGGATCACGACCTGAGCTGAAGGCAGTGGCTTAACCGACTGAGCCACCCAGGCGTCCTGAAAAATATCCTTTAACATCAGAATATATAAAGAACTCTTACAACCAATAACAAGAACACAAACAACTTGGGGCACCTGGGAGGCATTTGGTGAGCGTCAAACTCTTGGTTTCAGCTTAGATCATGATCTCACGGTCCTGGGATCAAGTCCCCTGTCAGGCTCCCCGCTCAGCAGGGAGTCTGCCTGTCTCCCTCTCTCTGCCCCTCCCCCTGCTCACCCTCTCTAAAATAGATGGATAAATCTTAAAAAAAGAAAAGACCACAAAACTGAGCAGAAGATTTCTACATAGATCTATTTCACCAAAGAAATGGAGAATAAACACAAGAAAATATTGTCTTTGTTCAGGCTGCTATAACAAAAATACCATAAATTGGGTGGCTTAAAAACAAAAATTTATTTCTCACTGTTTTGGAGGCTGGAGAATCCAAGATCAAGGTGCTGGCAGATCCAGTGTCTAGTGAGGGCTGGCTTTCTCATTAATAGCTAGCTATTTCCTCACTGTGACCTGACTTGGCGGAAAGGGTGACTGGGTTTCCTTGATAAGGGCACTAATCTCATTCTTGAGGGCTCTGCCCTGATGACCTATCACTTCCCAAAGGCCCCAATTCCTAATACCATCACCATGGGGGTTAGGATTTCAACATACGGATTTTGTGAGGACATAAAAAGATGCTTAATCTTCGGTCACTAGGGAAATGCCAAATAAAATCATACTGAGTTGCTACTATATAGCCACTAGAACAGCCACAATAAAATGACTAAAAATACCAATGTTGGCAAGAATATGGAGGAACTAGAACCCTCATACATTGCTAGGAAGAATGTAAATGGTATAGCCACTCTGGAAAACAGCTTACCATTTTCTCTCAAAGTGAAAAATATAGTTAACCACACAATCCAACAATTCTACTCCTAGGCATTGACCCAAGAGTAAGGAAAACATTTGCCCACAAAAATCTTTGTGAACAAATGTTCATAGCAATATTTTTTTAACAGCCCAAATTAAAAACAATTTAAATGGTCAATCACCTAGTGAATAAACAAAATATGGTATATCCATACAATAAAATGTTACTTAGCAATAAAAAAAAAAAACCCAAACTACTAAAACATGAAACTGCATATAAGAACATTATGCTAAGTAAAATAAGCCAGACACAAAAGGCTACATATTACATGATTCCATTTATATGTAATTTCTGGAAAAGGCAAAACTATAGAAATAGGAAGATGAGCAGTTGGCTGGGGTTAAGAACAACGGTTGATGACAAACAGGAACTGGGGAACTTTTGGGGACAATGGACATATTCTAGAACTCAATTGTGAAGAGGACTCCTTAACTGTGTACATTTAAATGAAACTCATCAAATGGAACATGTAAAATGGTAAATTTTATGCGATGTAAATTATAGTTATATAAAGATTTTTTAAAAAATCAATGGGCAATAGCTTACATAAATTAGTAACCCATGCCAGGAATAACATTACTGATTTTGTTATAAAGATTAACAAGATATTATTTAGAGGACTTTAAAAAGTGATGTGGAGAAAAGAAGCTGTGTACAGGTCACCCTTTGTAAATCGATTACACAGACAGCCCCAGAGATAAGGAAATCAAAGCACTATTTCTTGCTTTACCATATCTATATCATAACTTTACAGAGTTTCTGATTTAGAAGTAGTTAGAAATTTAAACTATCGATAGGAGATAAACAGACATGATATATAAATGCTCATAACTTGTATTAGGTCATGTCTTTAAGCATCAGAAACAGATTTTTTTTTTAAAGATTTTATTTATTTATTTGACAGAGAGAGAGAGAGATCACAAGCAGGCAGAGAGGCAGGCTGAGAGAGTGGGGGAAGCAGGTTCCCTGCTGAGCAGAGAGCCCGATGCCTGGGCTCGATCCCAGGACTCTGAGATCATGATCTGAGCCGAAGGCAGAGGCTTTAACCCACTGAGCCATCCAGGTGCCCCTAGAAACAGATTTTTGACACTCGTTCCATGCCCTTCATAAAATGAAACCTGTTTAGCGTTAGCATAAAATTAAGGATGTTGGATTTTAGTGGTAGAAGGTATATTAGAACCCATCAAGTTAAAAACCTATGTACCATGCTGAGTAAGAAAATGGAGACATAGGGATTCAGTGACATTAAGTTTATAAGCTTTTGCTTTATTGAAAGTTCACGGTTCTTAAAGCTCCATGGAATTCTAAGTGTAGGAAATTCAAACAGCTTTAACCATAAAGTGCAAAAGCAATTTCACAGGATATTATAGGCAAAACAAGAGCATTCAAATAAAAGAGATACGATGATTGGCACTTTAGTAAAAAATTCTTAAGAAGTGCAGAAGAGGTACAATTGTACTAATTGTAGAGTTACAAAGCCGATTTGACCTACTATGTTAGGAATCTCAAAAGAAAAATGGAATAAAACTTTCATTTTTCTCTTTCATTTAAAATTAACATTATTCTGTAGTCTATATTTAATATATCACTCACTAAATGTAATATAAATTTTTGGTTCTTAAATTGCTAAATAACTTAGGGATTTGATATGTGTAAGATATATATTCAATTATGCCACTGGATCATTTCTATTTAAGTGAACAAAGCATGGAAATTTATCTCTGAACAAGAGCAGCTCCTCTTATGTACAGACTGTAAGACAATATTCCATGAATATAAGACAATATTTGTGACTTTCCACTGATTATGCAGAAAAATTAGTAAAGAAGAATTGTCTCACATACTCAAATAGGTAAGATTCAGTTACTAGTGAGAGCAGGCAATAGAAGAACCGCACCACAGAAATCATAATTTGGGTTTGGGATATATACAACAAGTATGTGCATACTTCTTGAAAATGTTTTCCAAGCTATATTTGCTCTCCTTTAGAGTCAACATTCTTTTCAAGTCATGTAAAGAGAAAATTATAAAAATATTTCTTTGGTTACTCAACTGAAGACTTAATAATTCAATTTTTAATCTTATCTGACTTAAAAAACTTAAACTTTCATTCATGAAAATACACATTTAAATGTTAAAAGGAGGCAAAAATGGATATGGGAAAGAAAAATTCTGAGACTACTCTAAACATCCATATGTATCTTTCAGCTATTATTTCTAACAAATTCGATTATTTCAACATTTTAAAAAATGACTATAAAACTGCCATAAAAACTCATTTAAGGAAAACAGATTCGTGTTAAGAACCTAAATATATAAGTAAGTAATAGGACTTCTACAAGCCTGCTGTTACTCCCCAAAAAATAAATACTAAGACGCTGATACTGTAAGTACACACTAAAGTAATAAGTACCAAACCTTTGAACCTAAAAAGTCATCAAAACAAGACCTGCCAGACTTTCTCTTTCAGAATGTCAGCAGAGCAAGTGAAGAAACAGAGAAGACATATAACCAGCTAATGACACTTGTTGTAAGCACATAAGGACATTCATTTTTTAAACTATTTGACACTTTGAAGCCACAGTTTTTGACTTGTCTCCTCATTTACAAATAAATACACAATGAAAACTAACATAAGTTGTTTAAAAACAACATATCTGCGTAAAATTTTGAGTTTTTAAAAAAGGAATAGTAGGAGGGATTAAACAAAGAACTGCGATGTCAATCGTGTGTGGGGGGGTTGGTAACAAACCATATCGAACTAAATTTTGTTTAATTACTTCTCATTACATCAACCCTTGGCAAATCGTAAAGCTTTTCATTCACTAAAACAATCATTACCTTTAAAATTACTTGCACAATAGACAATATGACTTAAAGTCTTTAGCAGGTTAAAACAATTTAAAGACTAAGTAAGCAACGGGTATGTTCAAATAAAATATGACACAAAATAAAGGTTCTATATATTGAAGACAATACTTTTTAGGAAACATCTATTTCAGCACATAACCTATATTCTGCCAGTTTGTTTTTCTTCACAATTGCATAGTTCAACCTAAAACTATAAGGTTTAGGTTTATTTTCTGACGTCACAAAACAACACACTGAAATCAAGGTAAAAAAAAAAAAAAGACAGCTATAAAATAACCATGAAAATACAATTTTTAAAAATATATCTATTTAAAACTTGCCTTTTCCAAAGACTGGTTCACAAACACAAATCAAATCACTATTAAAATATAAAAAAGATATCTAATGCTCAAATCTCTTTATTAAAAATGAACTATGAGCCCCAAGTTTTGCCAAGATACCAAAGCTATGGTAGAAATTACTCCACACCACCTTGAAAGTACTGCAAGGTGACTTACATCCAAAAATAACAATTTAATCTCTGAATTCCCATTAAGTTGTGCCTAAAAAAAAAAATACATTTTATAGGTTCTCAAGAACATTCACTCCAAAAGATTAAGATCATTTATATTCATCAGCCATTTTTTAAATACCCCTAGTTCCTGGCATTCATGATAAACATATGGTTATGAACCCATTACGGGTTTCTCTCACTGCAACCACAACGCTTTCGGCAAATTATTTAAATGAATCATTTTAACTGCCAAAGTCATTTTTCAAATCTGTATTTTGGAAAGATAATCCTAAAAGGAGTGTGTATGACAGAATAGGAGCTGGATATACTGCAGAGAGAAAATAATGGGAAATACTTGAATCCAAATCATTGGATCCTGAGCACCACTTCCACATCAGCTCAGGTCCTCAACCTCATGTATGACTTCTCCTTCAATCCTCTTCAGTTGACCTCTGGCACTGTCGTCATGGCCCCCACCAGGACCATGCTCCTAATAGACCATGGTGGGGAAAATTAATTGTACACAGAAAGGGAAGAAAAACAGTACTGTATGTAAAGTAAATCTGGAAGTATTCCCCGTGGGATTTCAAATTGGGTCACTGCTATTATGATGTTAGCTGCTTTTAAATCTTTTCACAAAGGAATGGGCCATGGAAAGGCATTCAACATGCCTTAGCCAGTAGTATGATTGATGGGAGAGGCTTTCCAAGTCGGAAGGACTAACTTTTCTCCTTTTGCCTCTTCTTAAAAAGTATCATCACAATGAACTTTTGTTTTTCAGACGTTTGGCACGTGTTCTGCCATTTCCCTTCACATCTTTCCTAAAAAGGAGTACTTTCTGTATTTACTTGATGCTGAAAAGGATGCATGTTCCAGAAAACAAATTTTTTTTCTTTTAGAAGACTTTTAATGGCCATTTTTATTCCAAGGTTTTTGCCCGATTTTTAAACCTTGGGAAAGTCTGTAAATAAAATTTTAAAGTTTTAGCCCCATTTGCAACCAGATTGTACAATATGTAATAGTATTGAATATAAAAATACTTTTTCTGAGAAATCCATGTGTTTTAGTATACTGAGATGTTATATAAAAACCTGAATAAAAAATCTATATGTTACTATAAAGTAACTAATATGTATTTAGCTATGGTATAAAGTTACCTTACTAACAGAATATTACGTATAACAAAGATACTAATAAAGTAACTTTCTGCGTGTAAGAGACAATGAAAGGACAGATTGTAAATGTGAGTTTAGAACTCTGGTAGACGTTTGGGGCGCCTGGGTGGCTCAGTCGTTAGGCGTCTGCCTTCAGCTCAGGTCATGATCCCAAGGTCCTGGGATCGAGCCCCGCATCGGGCTCCCTGCTCAGCAGGAAACCTGCTTCTCCCGCTACCATTCCCTCTGCTTGTGTTCCCTCTCTCGCTGTGTTTCTCGCTGTCAAATAAATAAAATCTTTAAAAAAAAAAAAAAAAGAACTCTGGTAGACAATTTATTCAATTACCTGGTGGTTATCTAGCAAGCTGAAGATAGGTAAATTGTTAGGTTTTATCCCTCTGTCCATTAGTTGTCAAACCAGTATCTTAACCACTTTGCACTGTACTCTGATGACTGAACACTAACACACACACTCCATAGTTCTTTCTCTATCCTTTCTACTCTATTCCTTGAAAGTACAAATAGAAGTCTAAAGTATTAGACAATAAAAACATCATAAGCTCCTTTGAGGTCTGGGTCTAGATTTTGTGAACCTTCACCTCCCCACTTCCTCTAGGACATAGCATGGTACTTTGAACCAACAAATATTTTTTGTTAGGCAGATGAAACAGTAAGTCAGTGCCCCAGATAATGTAGAAGATAATGTAGACAACCCCACAAAATAGAAAAAGTCTTTTTATATCTATTGCTGACCATATACATATATAAAGCTTGGTGACACCAGAGGGGTCCTCTACTAGAGGTTAATTATTTAGATTCTTTATTAGTGAAAAAATGTGCTAGTAGTTAATTTACCAGCACTGATGTGGAATCAGTGAAAAGCTGAGTCTCCCTAGGAGGGTAAATTAGCCCAAATTACTACAGTAGCCACCATGGAGGGTAATAGGAGGTGAAGAGCCAAGATAATGTGGGGGAGGGGAGTACAATAAGATCCTTCGTGTTTTGAGGATTCCCTTTGAGTTGATCTCTGAGTAGCAGGCACAGTGGAAGAGACTGCAACGAAACCAGGCCTGCCCCCATGTTCCTGGAGCCACCCAACATCCCTAGAAACTAACCCGGGGAACGCCAATGTGGATCACCAATGACCAGTCTGTACCTACAGGAATAGGATCAGCACTTCCGAAGCAGCACTGTAGCCTGGGCTATCATCTGTCAGATTATGCCAGTAGAGTCCCCACAACTGGGGCAGTGAGCGACAGGGGAAGCCCTAGCATGACCAGGCGCCATTCCTGCTATGTGCTCTACAGGAAGAAAGCTAATCTGTTCCTCCCTACCTCCACAGTAGGCCAATGAGCACAGAGATTTCAGAACGATTTAGGTGGCCACAGGACAGGTCTAAGAAGAGATACTAAATTTCATTTCCATAAAGCAATGAGAGGCTCAATTGGAAGAAAAACCCATTTTAAGAAAAAAATCATTGGAACAATTCATGCTATTTATACATAGCACATATTTCTGTGTTTATTTTTGCAGACATATGTGCTTTTGTGGGCTTTCATTATTTTTTGAAATGTGTATTGTTAAAATACAACATAGACTGCTTAATGTTTTTAATTTGGACTAAAAATCTTTCCCTTTTTGGGATGCAAAACAACTTTTCAAGGATAAGGGTTTTTTGTTTTTTTTTTTTTAAATAGGCTGATTTATATGCCAGATGTAAGCGACATTTTTTTCTGACTCCTGGTTATATTTTGTTGTTTGTTACCACAACCTCCTCTCAGGGGAGTTTACAGCAAATCACAAAAGCATCAGGCTTCTGTTGACTATCAAGAGTGAGCAGATGCTTCTAATATCCATTGGCCCTTGTGGTCTTTACCAAAGGGTGAATCACAAAATGTTTGGCAAGCAGCTCTGCACTGATAGAAATCTTCCCTTAATATTCCTTTATTTGCAAGTGCTTGGTATTTGTCTTCCTAATAAATCACATAATTTTACTTGACCAAGTTAGAAAAAAAAAACCTTTGGAATAAAATGAGTTTAAATTTGCTCCGTAACAAATACTGTTCCAAGTAGAAGGCAATGTACAAATGTTTAAGTGGTACGTAATTCATATATATGAAAGCGTGCAGGTTAGCAATCAAATGAGAAACCGAAGAACATGTAATGGACTCCCACTTCCAGACATGACAGGGTCACTGACACCAGACTTGCTCCCCGCCAAAATACAATGAAACTACTCAAAAATAGATGAGGCAACTGTGTTCAAGCAACAGACAGGAAACACAGAACTTTGATCCTTGAAGAGGTGAGCCCCGTGTTGGGATGTGGCTTTCTGCCAAGGGGTGCACTCTGGGCCACGGCACAGGGAAGTGGAACCAAGCAGAGCTCAGCGGTCTCACAAAGCAGAAGAGCCAGAGATCCGACCTGAAGAGCTGAAGCAGCTGGGAAATGTAGGACAGGGTACCAAAGGGGAGAAAACTGTGAGGTGAAAAGGTGCTTAATAAATGGCACACTGGAGAGAGCAAAAGAAGTCACTGAGCAGAAGACAGATCAGCAGATATATCATGCAACCTTTAGATCAAGAGAAAAAAAAAAAATTTTTTTTTTAGAAGAACAAAGCCTCAGTGACCTGTGAAACAACATCAAACGATTTAATGTGTGTGTCTAGAGCTCCCGAAAAGAGAGGAAACGGGGCAGAAAAATATCTGAAGAAATAATGACAGAAAACTTCCCAATTTGGGAATGAAGAAAACCCCAACCAGGATATTTTTAAAGTCCTATATCGTGGCACATCCTAAACAAACTGCTAACAAAAGATAGAAAAATTTTAACACAGCCACAGAAAAAGGTATTCTATACAAGGTAACAATGATACAAATTGCAAATGATTTCTCATCAGAAACAATGGGGTCAGAAGACAATGGAAAGGTCAACTTCATAAAGTGCCAGAAAGATATTCTGTCAATTGAGAATTCTATATCCAGAGGAAATATTCTTCAAAAAAGAAAGACAGCTTTGCATAAAGAAAGCTGAGTTAGTTCATTGCTAGAGGATTTGCACTACAAGTACTAAAGGAAGTACTTCAGGCTGAAAAGAAATGATACCAGATAGAAAATACATCCCCAGGAAAGAATGAAAAGCATGGGTAATAGTAAATATATGGGTTAAAAACAAAGAATATCTTTTTTGTTATCTTGATTTCCTTTAAAAACAACTGACTGTTGCAAAAGAGACATATATTGTAGGGCTCATAACATACAGAAAAAAATACGATATAAGAACACAAGGAAGGTAAATGGAAGTATACTACTGGAAAGAGTCTTATAATTTAGGGGCGCCTGGGTGGCTCAGTCGTTAAGCGTCTGCCTTCGGCCCAGGTCAGATCCCAGAGTCTTGGGATCGAGCCCCGCATCGGGCTCCCTGCTCCGCAGGAAGCCTGCTTCTCCCACTACCATTCCCTCTGCTTGTGTCCCCTCTCACGCTGTGTTTCTCGCTGTCAAATAAATAAAAATCTTTAAAAAAAAAAAGAGTCTTATAATTTATATTAAGTGGTACAACATCCTAAGTAATTTGTAGTAAGTTAAGGAGTTATAAATATATATATATATAATAATAAGTTAAGGATATATATATATATATATTTCCATAAAAAGCCTTACACAAGAATGTTTAATATTAGCTGTATTCATCACAGTCCAAAGTTAGAAGAAACCCTTATGTCCATCAAGAGGGAAATAAATATATGAACCATATATTCAAACACTTGAGTACTACCCTGTAAATTATAGAAGAGTGGGCTACTGATACATGCAAGATCATGGACACATCTTGAATATAAGGCTCCACTTATATACTATGTTCACCAGCAGATCCCATTAATCTGTGGTCACAGAGATCAGAAGAGTGTTCACCTATGGCAAACAGACTGGAAGAGACAAGAGAGTACTTTCTGGGGTAATGGAAATGTTCTCTATCTTGACAAAGATGCTGATTACATGGATATACATGTCTGCCAAAACTCAGAATTGTACATTTGTGCATTTCACTATATGTAAATTTTACCTCAATTAAAAAAATCTGTAAGAGAAGACAAATATATGAAGAACAAAAATTAAAAGGAAAATACAAGAGGGTCTCCAAAGATAACTGTTCACATTCAGTTTTGGGTATATGGCGGTTCATCATTCTATTCTGTCTACTTTTGTATTTCAAATTTTCCATAGTAAAAAGTTTTTTAAAAGCTAAGGCAACTAATAATGATGTATTAATCATTTATATTAACATACTGTATAATGTATTATTAATAAACAATAATGTCTTGTATATTTGAAATTTGCTACAAGAGTAGATCTCAAGTGTTCTCAACACACACACACATACACACACACACACAATAACTGCAAGGGGTGATGGGTATGTTACTTAGTTGCATTGTGGTAATCATTTCACACTGTATACATATATCAAAAAAACATGTTGCATACCTTAAAAACATGATCTTTATGTGTGAAAAATAAAGATCAAAAATAAAAATTTTAAATATCACAGTAAAAAAAAAATAAGCCCAAATATTCATTTAACCTTTTCCTTATGGTATCTGGATACAAACCTACAAAACTCACTGCCAAATAAAATACAAAGTTATTAAAATAATAAGTTTTTTAGAAGGGAATGAGGCCTGCTCAGAAAAACACTGCTTCGAGACTCCAAAGTTCTTATACCGTAAACCATGACTTACGATAATTTTATCCAGGAAGAATTTTTTGGGTAATGATTATTTATTCATCTTGGAACCAAGTTAAATCCGTATTATTAAATTAGCCTTACCTTTCAGGCCAGGTTATGGACTAAGTCAGGAAGCCATTTAAAGCAGGTGTATCAAGAACCTTTCCTCAGTCCACGGTGTGGGTCTCTCAGAGTTCACTGGAGCCCCACGCGTAGAGGACTCAGAGCTACCACTTGGGTGTTCTCTGGTCAGTGCTCCGCTGCCAGTGTCCATACCCCTGGGGCTGAGGCTTTTCCTACAGAAGGCTGCTGCTCCGCCACGTGTGTGTAGGATCAACAAGTAACCCCTCAGCTATGCAACTGTGAGCCAATATTTTTTGGGAGTTGACGTTTAAATGCTTAGGCCTCTCAACACCTGAGCAGGATGATTCCTTGTGTTTTACACAGGATTAAGCTCTCAGGGCCCACTGCGGTGGCTGGTGGAGGAGTTCAGAGTGTGCCACCCCAAAATATGCCGGTCTGGCATATTAATTATTTTGAGTTAAAGGAGCTGAAAACTGGCAGATGCAAGAAGGCATTCTGACCTTCCCTTTTCTTCCTAAAAGCACAATATAAAACTCCCATGTAAAAGGGGTCCTCCCTATACTGGAGGAAGGAAGACATTCTAATCACCAGAGATGGAGAGCGGAGGCCAAGTGTTTGGCTTTATC
This sequence comes from Procyon lotor, assembly GCA_028646535.1. Classification (NCBI taxonomy): domain Eukaryota; kingdom Metazoa; phylum Chordata; class Mammalia; order Carnivora; family Procyonidae; genus Procyon; species Procyon lotor. The sequence goes on from JAQQSY010000022.1 coordinate 176,593, forward strand.
TGCCTCTTTGGGTCTTCATTTTTCTGATGAAGCTTCCTTTGCACAAGTAAAAATTACTAAATAAAATCTGTATACTTTTTTCCTGTTGATCTGCCTTATGTTAGTTAATTTTGGGGCCCAGCTGGAGACCCTAAGAGTGCAGAGGAAAAACTGTGCCTCCCCTACACTTGCTTAGTAACATACTCTAAGCTGTCTCTACATTTCCCTATCCTGTCACCACTGAACACCAGTGTCCCCTGTTCCTCCTGTGCTTGGGGGGGGGGGCGGCAGGGGAAAAGGGGAGACAACATCTAAGAAAAAAGGTACGAAGTATGTTGTAGAGCTATCTTGAGCACAAAGCCTATGGGCCTTACGGACATGACCAGTAATTGGGATGCTAAAGAAAACTTAGAAAGTCTCTGCTCGATCTTCTCTCTGTATATCTGCTTCATCTTTCCTTCTTTTTCTGTATCCCAGTCTGCGTGGCTACCTCCCAGCACCTTGCAAGATTATACAACATTGTGCAACAGCCCAGAGAGAAAAAGAGACTGATTTTCTTTTTCCCATTTCCCCTGATGTCTCTTACTCTCTTTCTTTCTCCTTCACCAGCCTCTTCCAAAGTTCCCAGGATAAGAACTGTCCTGTTTGTGTCAGGTACCCACACCAGCACCAACCAACTGTAGAGCTAAAGCCATGTCACAAGGTAGGAAAATGGCAGTACATTCAAGCTATCAGAATGGGGGAAAGGGACATCCCAGAAAATGGGTACCAGTCTGCATGGCTGCTACCACGTGGGTGCAGACAACTCAACAGAATCAACCACATGAGTCATGGATGTGTCTGAGAAACTGTTGAAAGCACTGGACCTTCTTCACAGCAACACAGACATACTCATAAATATCAAATCGTGTGCAAATTTCAGGGCATTCATGAAACCCCTATAATTCATTCTTAGGTCTCATCTTAAAACTATATATGCATCTAGGTTTTTTAAATGTTCCAGATTTTTCAAATATTAGTATAAAATTTTTGAAATTTTAAATATTGAAAGTGAAATTATATTCAAAGGTTTTTCAACCACAACAAATGCACATAATGAAATGTTAACTCTTTCAAGGGAATATAACATGTAGAAGTCTGTACATAATAGCCTGGAGTAGGTAGAAATGGCTAACAATCAAATGTCAATTGTTGTCTACTGTTACCATATAAGGAAACACAGGAGTCCCTCACATTTTGGTGTTGTTTTTTTTTTTTTACACTACACTTAGACTCCTTTCCCACTGTATATGCCCAACATGAGACACTTTGGGGATATGTAGCTGGCCCCTCAGCCATTCAAATCATAACACGAAATTACTTCATAAAGAGACAAATAAAGGAATCAAAGAATTAGTAAGGTCTAGTCCATTGCTACTAATGATGGCCTAGAAAGAAAAAAAAATCTACACACGGCTCAAGTCAACAGTATCTATTCAAAATACAGCTATTACTATATATAATTTTACTCAAAACAGGCAAAACCAAACATATACAAGGGATGAAGGCTATGTAAATAAAACCAGCAGTAAATGCTTAAAATCTACCATGCAACAGGTATGATATAAATTAAAAATTAGATGCAAGCAGTCAGAAAGCCTATACCCTTCACTGGGTATTAGGAAGCAGTCAATAATATTAGTAGCACATCCTTAACCTCGAAGAGTATATAATGGAAGGAAATGACCACATTCTACCACAAAATGCTCTTATATTACAGGAAAAAACAGAATAATAGAATACTAAGAACAATGGTTTAACAGAATTATATTTCTCATATGCTCTTTAAATATATATAAAAAGGAACTTCTGAATACAGTATTATATCCACGTATCTTGATTTTACAACAGATCCTGTAGAAGTTTGATACATAAGAATTTGAAAACCCAAAGTATTATCTTTACTGATACATTTCCTAAGCAATCTCCAAAAGAGAATCTAATTTCCTGAGGATCTGAATACATAAACCCGATGAAAGCTAGAATGATAAAACACCATTGAGCCTGATTACATACAATAAACTCTAAAAGAAAGATCAGATTCCTACATCATATTGAAATTTTTTGTATTAACTATCATTGGAAAATGTAAGACAGTAATTATGTAAGGTTAAAGAATTTTTGAAGCAGAGTCGACCACTATTTTTGTAAGCAATATTGAATCTATATTATTAAGTCCAGCACATAAAGTCTAAGAATTAATGAGTTACTGTGTTTCACTCATAAATGATTGTACTTGAAAGACTTCAGAGAAAGTATTTTTTTATATCACAAAAAACATTACAGACTTTTTCATTCATTGATTAAACATGAGTAGCTTTTATCATTCTCATGTGACCCTGAAGTTCCCTGACAGGTACTAATTTGTAATTTTGGTTGTCACACATTTCACCTGGATACGCTAAGAGACTGGTTGGTGTTCCTGAGTTACTAAGTAGAAATAATCTTTGACAATGTGACATCTGCATTTTTCTCTGCTCATTCTTGAATGCAAAGTTAACTTTCATATAATATTTAAGGTATAAGGTTATTCTTTTTAACATACTTCATCTTTTTTTAAAATATGGGAAATTCATATGACAGAATTTGCAAGTGTGTGTATTCACAAAGGAAGGCCCATTTATGTCCCTTATAAGAAAGTCAATGGGTCTAATCATTGCTCAGGAGAATGCAGAATTTCAGTACCATACAAACGTACATCACATTCTAGGAGGATGTACAATATGCAGAATTAACAATTAGTTCTAGGACTCAAATTCTGCTATGAAATTCTAGTAAAATTTATTAAATCAAAGTTAATGTACATCAGTTGCCTCACTAGAGAATGACAGAAAACACTGTATTTCCTTTTTGGGTACTAAAATGATTGCATCATGCAAAGTTCAACTAAATTCTCTTCTGTAAAATATTCAGAACTGAATTATTTTTTTGTACAAACATTTCACCAGAGGAGTGACTTGAAGGGGATCTGATCACAATGCATAGTTGTAGTAATTATAGTTAAAAACATAAATGCCACCTTCTTATGTCCATATCAGGTAAAAGACCTGATTTTTACCTGATAAAAATGAAAAATGTGGTGAAAAAAATGTCACATTCCTTTCACCACACATTTCACCACATTCACCACACATTTCACCACATTCCTTAGTTTCCTCTTCAAACAAATATCCCAAATCACAAATATACCCAAAGCTCACTGCCTAGACCCACAGCAAGAAACAGAAATAAAAACAGATTTGTAAATAGACAAGAAATCATTGTGTGCTACAGACTATGATTACCTGGAGGTAGGAATTGCAGTTGGTTATTAGCTAATCGAAGATGACGTAAAGCTCTCAGACGACCAATTTCTGGGCAAACAATTTCTAAGGCATTGTCACTAAGATCCAAACACTGGAGTTTTACGAGGGATCCAATGGCTTCAAAGAGAAAAGAAAGGTAAAGGCAAAATTAATTTGACCCAAGTGTTATGACAAATCTTTAATGCAAATACCGCTAATTAAAATATCTTAATATCCTTGCTGCTGTTGCAGCAAAAGTAAAAACACAGATCAAAGTAAATTTTATAGGAGTGATAAGACTTCAACCTCGATATAAAATGTAAGTTAAAAAGCACAAATAAAAATGTTACAGTGTAAAGCCTTGCTTGAATAAATAAATGATGAAACGATATATAAGGTCTTTTTTGTCTAACCAAAATTCTTAGCTGGATTTATTAAATTTAAAACTTAAAAGGGTGCCTGGGTGGCTCAGTCAGTTGAGTGACCAACTTTTGATTTTGGCTCAGGTCATGATCTCGGGGTTGTGGGATTGAGTGCCATGTTGGGCCACACACTTGGCAAGGATTTGGCTTGAGATTCTCTCTGTCTTTCTTCCTCTGCCCCTCCAGTGCACATACGCTCTCTCTCTAAAATAAATAATCTTTATTTTATTTTTTATTTTTATTATGTTAGACAGCAAACAGTACATCATTAGTTTTTGATGTAGTGTTCCATGATTTATTGTTTGCGTGTAACACCCAGCGCTCCATGCAATCTGTGCCCTCCTTAATACACATCAAGAGGTTAAATCTTTAAAAAAAAATTATCATTTTAGGGTGCCTGGCTCGCGCAGTCTGTGGAGCATGTGACTCTTGACCTGGGGATTAACTTTGAGCCCATATTGGATGTACAGAACACTTAAAAAATAAAAATAGATTAAAAAATAAAAATCTTTAAAATTTATCATTGTTTTATTAACAATTTATCCAATGATAATTTACCTAACCATTATAACCATTTGACTTATTATTTATTTAATCAAAATTATTAACTAAACTTACTAATCTTTGAAACTAATATAAAGATGCTTTATAAGTAAAATTCCCTAATATTCCATCAAAATTTGTTCTACTATTATAAAGGAAAGCATAAACCATGGTACCTCCTAACTAAAAATTGGAAGTGGACTTACCTTCTGGAACCACAACTATGTTATTTGAGTGAAGGTACCTGGGGGGAAAGAAGGAAAAAAAAAAAAACAAAACAGTTGCTATCATCCAGTACTTTTGCTAGATAACCAATCTATAAAATGCTCACTTGGAAATTTATCCCATATAAAGGGATGAAAGCTTTCTACCATATCCTACTCTAAGTACATGACACAAAACCTGTGGTCATAGCAGGTAACTAATACCTCGAGAATGATCCTAAGCTGGAATTGCAAATATTAAGCCTATTTACTGAGTTAAGTTGCTATTTTAAAATAAAAGCATGTATGACAGATATAGTTTGAGGTATTTTTTTAAACTCAGAAAAGAAATTACTAGTTTTTCTACTTCATTTTAAAGTGTTCAGGTATTCAGAAAAACACGTGTTATGTAAGGAAAATCAACACTTATGATGTAAATGAAAATGCAACTTTCAATCTCTAAAGGATAACTTTACAAAATAAATCAAAACTATTTCCAGCTAATATACGGATGGAGACCCAAGAATGGAGAGGTTAAATACTGACCATTTACAGTATCTGTAAAAATACTCAACTGTCAAGCTACATAATTTATTTCACAACAAAAGGAATCTCATAAACAAGAATCAAATTCTTAAAAAAAAAAAGTTACACCCCCCCCACCCCCCCACCCCCGCTGACAAGTCCAGACAAGTCTAGTAAATAACACTTTTCCCACTGAAGTATCTTTAGCACACTCTAGTGGAGACTTTATGCAATTGGCAACAGCCAACTATTCAGAGCAGAACAAGTGACAATTGGAGATCACATCATAATTTTAAAATAAATTTGTATCACTGATTTTCAGACATGAGACTTAGATTTTTTATATTTTCAAATCTAGTACTGTATTTGTTATATTTCATAAATCAATCTTCATAAAATATTTTTTTTTAATTTTGAATTTTTTTCTACATTTTCAAGCCTAACATCAAATGTTAAAATGTCACTGACACAAAGTAAGAAAGACCCAAAAGTAATACAGTTAACATTATTTAATGCTGCATTAAATAGATTTTGTGTAGGTATTAACCTGCTGGGCCTAACACAATTTAGACAATTATTCCATTCTATCATATATTTTATTCCTTGTTTTGTGTACATAAAATGATTTCACATTTTAAAATCAATATTCTTTAAGCATTAGTTTTAGGAAGGAATACCTAACTGCTTTATCAGATGACCCTAAAATTTCTTTGGCGCCAAAAGACCGTATGAAAATAAATGTGCGAGCACACATGTATACATATACACACATCTGCATTTGTCACACAAAATTCTGGACACCAAAATAAAGAGACAACTGGTTTTTCAGTTACCCACAAAATATTCGCCTAAACTCAAGTTTTACATATGCAAAAGGATCTTAAAATGAATGCCCAAATCGAAACATAAACTAAATTGCTCACTGTTATGAATGAAATTAAACAGTATATATATATATATTTTTTTTAAAGTATATTTTAACACACTGAATTTACCTACATTAAAATGAAGATGCAGTCTACAGGAAGAATAGAATGGTCCCAACCCTAACTACAAAACATAGGTGTGCAGGACCACACCTACCAAGTGAAACACCATCTCAACTCCTCAAGTTATTCTGATGTGCAAGTGATAATCATCACTGGTGGGATGGATCAGAACATCCATCTAATGGATGCTTCCAGAACAGGCTCTGGAGCTAGAATGAGTGCCCCTTAGTAGCCATGTGCCCAAGGGGAAATTACTCAACTTCTCCCTTTCATAATCTATAGAAGGAGAGAATAATAACAGCAACGACATCAGGATATTGTTAAGGATTAAATGAATCAATAAATGTAAAGCTCTTAGAACAATCAGAGTACCATGAATGCCATTGTTATTGTTATAGTTATTGTGAGTCATCTATAATCAAAGGTTTAGCAATTTTAAGTCACTTCTCTTTACTTGTTTTTTGTAATTTCAAAGCAGTTGAAATGTTGGTGTTTCAATGTAACCAGTTTCATGATCTCCTATAGTGCAGGAGCTTTCATTCATTGCTGGCAGGAATGCAAAACGATAAGGCCACACTGGAAAGTACATTGGCAGTTTTTTAATAAAATTAGATATAGACATTTACTTAATAGTGATATGCCAATGTCAGTTTCTTATTTTTGACAAATGTATCAAGGAATTTTAAGATGTTAATAACAGGAGAAACTGGGTGAGAGGGGTACTAGAACTCTGTACTCTCTTCACAACTTCTCTGTAAATATAAAATTGTTCCAAAATAAAGAAGTTGATTTTTTTTTTAATTAAAAGAACAGGGATTTTATTTCCAGCCATGATGGAATAATAGGGACCAGATTTACTTGGCTGCTATAAGCAATAAGAAAACCAGATGGAATATATGAAACAATTATTTTCAGATATAAAAAACAATTAGGATTATGTTACCTGACAGAGAAGAAACAAGACAAGCCACACAATGTCCCCAGCTTTCTACCTGGAGGCAAACTGTGAACTGTGGTACATGAATGGGATCCCAAACAAAATATGTAAGTCTCACTGAGTTATGGAGACACAAGTCAGAATTCAGGGAAACTGAGGCAGCTGGAAGTTGTGGGGTAGTTGAGTGGTTTTGGACGAGAGGATGCTACACAGAAAAAAAAAGAAACCTTTAAAAATTTAAGTAAGGATCCTTTGACTCATTGTTGAATTCTAAAATGTAGCTTAAGCAAAAAGTGACAGAAAACCTATCAGCTGAGGGGTCCACAGAGCTCATACAGGGCTGGAGGCATTTAAGTTATGAGCAGCAAGTGTACCAAGTCCCTGTTGATTACTTGGCACATTCAAATCAGATCCTATAAAGGCCAGTCGTAGTAATAGAGCTAAACTAATCCTAGAGTAGAGGTTACTCTAGACCCGTCCTAATGAAGTGTAAGCACAAGCCATGAAAGGATCAAACTAAATTGCAAATAACCTCATGCCAGAATAAAGCGCAAGAAAAAGAAAGACAGCAAAGTCTAGAGACTCAGCAATGTAAAACTTGTAAGGTCCAGTGTGCAGTCAAAAAGTATTAGATATGCCAATAAATCAAGAAAACGTGGCCAGTAACCATAATTAAAAACAGTCAATACCAGCATATCCAAGAGAACAGAGACAATAAAATCAACAAGGACATAAGAACAAGTGTAAGTATATTCAGGCATTTAAAGCAAAATATGAACATTGCAAGAGAAGTGTTAAGGTATGAACTTCTAGAGATCAAAAATACAATGAACAAAGTGAAAGGTTCATTAGGTGGGGTTAACAGCAAATTAGACATGGAAGACAGAGAAATAAAATTTGTCCATACGGAACCACACAGAAGAGAAAGAGACTGAAAAGAACTGAAAAGAGTGTTGGTGATTAAGTGAAAATATTAAACAATCTAAAAAACATTTAAGAGTCCTAGAAACATGGACCAGAGAGAGGAGTACAGAAATATCTGAAGAAATACTGTCAAAAAATTGCTAAATTTGATGAAAACTATAAAGACAAAGCCAAGAAGCTCAATGAACGTTAAGCATAAGAGAAAAGAAAACCACAACAAGGTATATCAAAATCAAATCCCTGAAAAAGTATAAAAATAAAAATCTTCAAAGTAGTCTAAGGGTAAAGAACACGTTACATGCAGAGGAACAACTATAAGAATGATAGCAGAAGTTGCTTCAGAAACTCTGGAAGGCAGAAGATAATGAACATCATAAAAGTGCTGAAAAAAAAAAAAAAGGTCATCAAGAATTCTAGTTCCAGAAGACCAAAATAAAACTTCAAAACTAGGGTAAAACAAAAAACATAAGACTTTCACAGAAAAAACTAATGTGAGATTTTTCTCACAGGAGGAAACCTTTAGGGCCTAAGGCTAGACAAGGAGTTCTTAGAATTGACACTAAAAACATGATAGATAAAAGCAAAAATTGATAAACTGGACCTCATCAAAAGGTAAAGCTTCTGCTCTGCAAAAGAACATAAAGAGGATGAAAACACAAATTACACATTGGGAGAAAATATTTGTAAACAACATATACAACAAAGAACTGGTTTCTATAATATTTAAAAGCTCTTAAAACAAGACTAAAAATAAATCCAAATAGAAAATGAGCAACAGACACATGTCACTGAAGAAAAGATAGAGATAACCAATAAATACTTGAAAAGATGTTCAGTATCATTAACCACTAGAGAAATATAAATGAGAGCCACAATGAGAAACTAGAACAATCACATCTTGCTGGGGGAGAATGTAAAAAGGTGCAGCCAATCTGGGAAATTATTTAGTAATTTCTTAGGAAACTACAAATCCAGAGCAAAAGTGAAAGAGTAAGGCCCTCCAAAAATTCTTTAACATAAAATCAACACGAATATTGGCAAAAATGGTAAGAAGCTTATGTACAAAACTCTGGAAACTAACCAAAGTGATACAGGGAGGGTTTAAGAAAAATGGCAAAATCTCAATAAGTGAGCTGTGAATCTTGAGGCATTTTCTCTCACTCTCCAGCTCCGCATAAGCATGAGGAAAAAAAAAACAAAAAGCAAACAAAAACCTAGTGATTAATCACATCAATCAAAGTGAAAAGCAGCAGTCTGGTTAGCACCTGAAGAGACAGAACTAGGTTAGAGCTCACTCTCAGAGAAGTGTCATCATTTGACTTGTTTCCCGATTCCCTGGAAGAAGACCACACATGCAAAGCTGTTTTTAATTTGATCTGACTAGAAACTTGCCTCTTCCCCAGTTGAAACAAATTATGGGCTACTGTTAACTTCATAGCCACCTGAGCCAATAGATAACAGGTGGAGCAAACAACAGGCAACCAAAAACCTTCAGTGGAAAAGTTGGGTAAGATGTGCATAGAAGCTCTGAAAAGCTCTGGTATATTTCTGGAAATCTAGAAGGTCTAAGGCAGGTCCAGAAATGTGAAGATGCTCAGGGAAGAGTTGAAAAGACCCTAAGCAATCACCTCTGCTGAACCTGAGGCTCCTACACAACAAGTGAAGGCTAAGGCAAAGTTGTCAAATGCCAGGCTGAGAGGTGGAGGCCTACCACCATACAAAAACAAAGCTCCTCAGCAGAAACTGAGAGACTTACCGGATTCAGGCAGTGAAGGAAATCTCTGCCTAATCATTAGTTGACCACTAAGGTAACTGAGAAGATGCTTTAAAAATAATAATAAAGAAAAAGAAAAGGAAAAGAAAGGAGAGAACTCTTTCAACTCATTCCCAGACCAATATTACCTTGATACCAAAACCAAGACATCACAAGACCGCAGACCAATTTCCCATGAATTACTTGGATTACCATGTATTCAGAAGCAAATTATTACCATGAATAAAATTACCAAATACAATTACCATGAAGACAGAAGCAAAATTCAACAATATACTACTAAGTCAAATCCAGCAACATTTAAAAAGGATTATATTCCACGACCAAATGGGATTTACCCCCACTGATGCAAGGTTGGTTCATTCAACATACAAGCATCAATCAATGTAGTACACTATATTAACAGAATAAAGAAAAAAAAAATGTATCATCTCAATAGATGAGAAAAAGACCATTTGACAAAATCAAACACCCTTTTGTGCAAAAAACACTCAAGAAACAAGTAGTAGAAGGGAATTTCCTCAATCATATAGAGAGTGCCTATGAAAAATCTCTAGCTATCATCACACTGAATGGCAAAAGACTGAAAGCTTTGCCCCTAACATTAGGCAAGAGCAACACAAAGATTTGATCTTACCATTTTTATTCAACATCCTATGTTATAGCCAAGGAATTTAAGCAAGAAAAAGAAATAATACGGTTACAGATTGGAGAGTAGGAAATAAAGCTATTGGAGTGCCTGGGTGGTTCAGTCGGTTAAGCATCTGCCTTCGGCTCAGGTCATGATCTCAGGGTCCTGGACCTGAGCCCCAGGTATGGGTTCCCTGCTCACAGGGAACTTGCTTCTCCCTCTCCTCCCTGCTCATGCTCTCTCTCTCTCTTTCTCAAATAAATAAATAAAATCTTAAAAAAGAAAACTATCTTCATTGACAGATGACATGATCTTGTATTAAGATTAAGAAATATTTGAATAATAAGAAGATTAAGAAAATATTTGAAAAGCATGTATCTTTTCTTGTATACAGAAAATCCTACGGAATCCACCAAAAAAAAAAAAGTTAATGAATGAATTCAGCAAGGCTGAAGAATAAAAGATCAACATACACAAATCACTTGTATTTTTATATAGTAGACAATGAGTAATTTTAACATGAATTAAGAAACTCATTATATGTATAATAAAATCAAAAAAAGTAAATACTAAAGAATAAATTTAACAAAAGAAGCCTAAGATTTTTACATTGAAAAATGTTCAATGTTCAAACAAAAAAATGTTGAAAGAAATCGAAGATCTAAATAGACATCTCACATTCATAGAAGACATATTATTAAGAAGGCGTAACACTCTCTATATATTGATCTAAAGATTCAATGCAATCGCTATCATCAATTGCAGATGACTTTCTTTAATAACTTGACAAGCTGATGTTAAAACTTGCATGGAAATGCAAAGGGCTTAGAATAGCTAAAACAATTCTGAAAAACAAGAATAATATTGGAAGAACACGTCTCAATTTCAAAACTTACTATGAAGCTACAGTAATCAAGTTTGTGTGCTACTGTTCAAAAGAGAGACATAGGGATCAACAGAATAAACTTGAGAATCCAGAAATTTGCCCACATGTCCATGGCCAGATGATTTTTGACAAAGGTGCCGAAACAATTCAATGGAGAAAGATTATCCTTTTCAATAAATGGTGCTAAGATATTTGGACCTGCACATGCAAAACAGAAGTTAGACCTTTATATTGCAGCCTAATTGTTACCTAAATTAACTCAAAATGGATCAAAGACCTAAATGCGAGAGCTAAAATTATACAACCTGAGTAAGAAAAATAGTTAAATAGTTAAATTAAATCTTCATGATGATGGATTTAGATATGATACCAGAACACAAAGTGCCAAATACTTCTTGATAAAAAATTATCAAGAAAATGAAACGATAAACCAGAATGGGAGAAAATATTTGAAAAGCATGTATCTGATAAAATATCAAATATATAAAGCACTCAAATATATAGATTATATACCTCAAATATATAAAGCTATCTCAAATATATAAAGCATTCAAATATATAAAGAACTCTTACAACTCAACAATAAAAAAAATAATTTTAAAATGGACAACAGATTTGAATAGACATTTCTCCAAAGAAATATACAAACAGTAAACCCATAAAAAGACATCATTAGTCAAAAAAACACAAATCAAGATTACGATACCAATTCATACTTACTAGGATGACTATAATCAAAAGGACAGAAAATAACAAACGCTGATGATGTGGAGAAATTAGGATCCTCACATATTATTGGTGGAATTGTAAAACTGTAAAATGATGCAGCTTTTTGGAAAACAGTTTGGCAGTTCCCCAAAAGGAACTTAAAGTTTAGCATTACAATTCCACTCCCTTTAGGTATAAAACCCAAAGAACTAAAAATATATGTTCATATATAAACTCCTACATGAATGTTCACACTTCATTATTCAGCATAGCCGAAATGTGTGAGCAGCTCAAATGCCTATCAACTAAAGACAGGATAAACAAAACATAGTATATTCATGCAATGGAATGTTATACATCTATTAAAAAAAAAGAATGAATTCTGAAATATGCTGCGACATAGATGAAGCCTGAAAACATGTTATGTTAAAGCAGCAAGACCTAAAAAGCCACATACTGTATGATTTCATTTACATGAAACATCCTGGACAAGCACAGCCAAAGAAATAGAAAGCAGATTATTGGTCACCAAGGAGTTATTAGGGAGTGAAAGAAGGGAGGAATGAATGCTAAATGGGTTTCTTTTGAGGTGATGAAAATGTTCCAGAATTAGTACTAATGGTTGCTCAACCTTGTGATTATACTAAACACCACTGAATTGTACACTTAGAAGGGAGAACTTTATGGTATGTGAATTGTATCTCAACAACAACAAAATGAAACATGTAATTACCGTATGACTCAGCAACTGCCATCTCAGTCATTTATCTCAGAAAAATGAAAACTTATTCATTAAAAAAATGTATACAAATGCACCAAGAAGCATTATTTATTACAGATAAAAATAAAACCACCAATATGTCCTTCATTGGGTAAACGGTCAAAGAATCTGCATTACGTCCATACCATGAAACAGAATTCAGCAACAAAATGACAAAGTGATAAGAGACAGAGACAGAGAACAGAGTAGTAGTTGCCAAGGTTTGGGGGACCACAGGAAATGTGATTATAAAAGGGTAGCTCAAGCAACCCTTGCAGTGATGAAAGTACTCTCTCTACCTTGACTATGGTAATGATTACATTAACCTACAGGTGACAAAACTGCACAGCATGCGTGCACGCACACACACACACACACACACACGCACGCAAATGATGAACACTGAGTAAGATAACACCAGTGTCAATTTTCTGGTGCTGATCTTATCCTATGTTTATGCAAGACGTGAACAGTGGTGGAAACTAGAAGGGTACACAGAATCTTGCTGTATTATTTCTTATAATTACATGTGGATCCAACATTATCTCAAAGTAAAATTATCTCAAATTAAAAATAAGATAGAGAAATACTTTATTCAGTTAAACCAAATCTGAGAGAATAATATAGGAATTAATATGAAAGACAACTTTACTCATTTTAAATTTCTTTAAATAAATAATCTAAATTCAAAGTTAAAATAATGACTTCTGCCAGTTATCAGTTAAGTCTGTCAGCTCCAAACCTACCTTCTATGACTGGCCTAACGTTAGGTTGTCAAAAGAGCTCTCTGGAGTGACTCTGTCAGATGACAGCAGCAGGAAGGCCCTCCCTTCTGGGGCGAGTCCCCCTTCAGTTGTTTATTTAGCACAGGAGCCAAGGCCCAGAAGCGCTCACCTCAGCAGCCCTCTTGGAAAACCTCAAGCCACATTCTCAAACTGTGAACTCCCCACCCAGCTCTGTAGCAGCTCTTGGCTGCACGGTCAGGCCACACTCTCCCCATCTGGCAACATACTGCTGCAGACCAGCTTTGACCAGCCTCAGGAAATGGTCTTACTACCCTGCAGCCACTTCTGTGGTAGTTCTGCTCACACTTCCGGCAACTACCTCCCCACTAGCCAGGCTGCTTCTACAAACCCGTTCCAGACTACTAAAACCTTCCTGCAACACTAAGCTGGTATCACAGAGCAGCTCCAGCCTAAACCATCCGGCATGCTCCTTCGCCACCATCAAGCTGTATGTTCTTGTGGCAGCCAGACTTCCACTGAAGAGGTCTAAATATCAGCCTAGGGGATGGAGCGCTCCTAAGTTGTTGGTCCTTCCATTGCCTACTTTCCCTCAGCCCAGAAGTAATATCTGCTTTTTGTACTTACTAATTCTGAATACCACAGAGTCCTTTATCTCCTTTTAGTAGCTAGTAACATTTTACTAGTCAACAATTCTTTACATTCATTTTCCCTGTTTAAACTATGGGTATGGTTTCTATCACCTAACTGGACCCTGATTGGCATACACATGATATGTACATATATACGTATACTGATAGATACATACACATACACACACATAAGACATACAACACAAAGAATGAAGTATTGATGTATGGTTCCTATGTTACATGTGAAGTGGTGTATTATGTGAAGGTGGATTGTTAACAGGTTAAAGAAACACAATATAAACCTTAAAACATTGAAACAGAGTTAATTCTATTACCAATAGTGGTAGTAAAATGGGATCCTACAGAATACTAAAATAATTTTAAAAAAAGAAATGAAAGACAGGAAAAAAAAAAAAACAGCTGAGACAAACAGAACACAAGTTGTAAGATGGTTGACTTAAACTCAATTATATCAGCAATCACATTAAATGTAACATGATCTAAACACTCCAGTTAAATGGCCCAGATTGTCAGATTGGTCAAAAATCAAAGAACCAACAAATGTTGACTTCAAGAAACCAACTTGAATTACAAAGACACAGAGTGGTGAAAAGAAAAAAAATGCAAGCTCCAATTCAGTACAGCAGAATAAACTCCTACTGGACTGAGCCTCTGGCAGATAACAACTAAAATGCTAAAGAACACACACACACACACACACACACACACACACACACACACACACACACACAGATCTAAGGCACTACAGAGTAAACAAAACAAGCCAATTCTGGTGAAGAGTCTAAACTTAGAAGGAATGGCATTGGGTGAGTTTTGAGTTTTGTTTTGTTTTTTAAACAACATTTAGTTTAAGGCAGGGTACAGACAGTTACCATGCAAAGCAGCTAAAATTCTGATAAAAAAAATTCAGTCTTACTAGTTTAAAGAATAGGAAGACAGAGTTCAGGGCAACCATGACCACTCAAGTAAGGGAGAATACCAGACAAAAAGAGCCAGGGAAGGGGAACCACAAATTCTATTTCTAAACTTTGCCTAAATCAACAGCAATCCCAGAACCAATCCGAAAAAAATTCCAGTTTTTTTAGAGAAAAAACTCCAGCTAAAGGTAAAAAAACTGCACCGAGATTTCAGCTGCCCTTCAGGAACAGTTTACTGCTTGAGTCAAACCAGGTAAATTGCCTGCTAAAGCAAAAATATCAACACTCTTTGAATGAATATAACAGATTCCAGTCTCCGAGACACAACATTCCCAATTGTCAGGATATAATCTGCTCAACACATGAAAACACAAGAAAATGTGATCCATTAACAAAACAACAATGATATCAAGCTCAAGATGACCAAGACGTTGGAATCAGCAGACAAGGAATTTTTATGTAGTTATTACAGCTATACATAGTGATCTAAAGTAATATATGCCTGCAATGTAAAGGTAGGAAATTTCAGTAGGTAGTTGGGTAGATAGGTAGGTAGCAAGGAAGGAAGGAAGGACAGATGAATGAACAAACGAAAGAAAGATCTAAAATTGAAAAAATTACTGGATAAAGCTGGATAAGAGAATGAATATGATCAAAGGAAAGAGTTTATGAACTTGAAGAAAGATCAATATAAATTATCAAATCTAAAATACAGAGAGAAGGGGCGCCTGGGTGGCTTAGTCAGTTAAGTCCCAGGGTCCTGGGATCAAGCCCCACATCCTGCAGGGAGCCCACTTCTCCCAGCATCCTGTCCCCCCAGAGGGGGGGCTCTCCCACCCCCTGCCCCGCTTGTGCTCTCTCTCTCGTGCTATCTGAAATAAATAAAATCTTAAAAAAGTAAAATAAAATGTAGAGAGAAAAAAGACTGAAGGAAACATGAATAGTGCCTTAGAGGAATGTAGGACAACAGATATAACATATGTATAAAGGGGCGCCTGAGTGGCACAGTGGGTTAAAGCCTCTGCCTTCAGCTCAGGTCATGATCTCAGGTCCTGGGATCAAGCCCCACATCGGGCTCTTTGCTCGGCAGGGAGCCTGCTTCCCCCCCTGTCTCTGCCTGCCTCTTTGCCTACTTGTGATCTCTGTCAAATAAATAAATAAAATCTTTAAAAAAAAATATTCAAAGAAATAATGGTTGAAAATGTATCAGATTTGGGAAAAGACATAAATTCACAGGGACGCCTGGGTGGCTCAGTTGGTTAAGCAGCTGCCTTCCGCTCTGGTCATGATCCCAGGGTCCTGGGATCAAGTCCCATATCAGGCTCCTTGCTCAGCAGGGAGCCTGCTTCACCCTCTGCCTCTGCCTGCCTCTCTGCCTGCTTGTGTTCTCTCTCTGACAAATAAATAAAATCTTAAAAAAAAAAAAGACATAAATTCACAGATTCAAGAAGCTCAGCAAACTCCAACATAAATACAAAATTTTACCAAGGTACATCATAGTTACATTTCTGAAAACCAAAAATGAAAATCTTGAAAGTAGTCAGAGAAAAATGATATATTAATACATGTGGAAAATGATTAAAATCCCACTAACTTATTATATATAATACACATGACACAAAATTATATATTATTTATTCATCTATATCATATAACTTATTTATATTAAAACATATATATTCATATGTTATTTCTTATGTAATACATATACATAATTACACATATATAAAAATATTTTTGGGCTCAAAGAAAAACACTATCAAGCATGAATGCAACTACCACTGTACACATAATACAGTTTGGAGTATTACTTTGTAGTCTTCTTCATCTTCATGATTATTTCATTTTTTTTGCCTGAAGGCCTCAAGAATTTTTTTCCTTAAAGTCTGAAAAATGCTTTAAATAAATTCCGCATTCATTACTAATAAAAATTCTTGAGAAAGTAGAAATTAGTGGGGTGGTAGGTAGCCTCCAAGATAGTCCCCGATGATCTCTACTAACTGGCATTTAGGCCTCTGTGTAATAAGCCTCCCCTTAGCGTGAGCTAGACCTATTGACTTGTTTCTAATGAACAGAATATAGCAAAAGTGATGGGATGTCACTTCCATGACTAGATTTTTAGAAAGAGACTATGAATCCTGTCTTGCATACACTCTCTTGCTCTTTTTTTCCTTGCATTGATGCAAGCCAGCAGCCATGTTGGGAATGACACAACAGAGAGGCCAATCAGCAAGAAACAAGGGAGTCAGTCCTCTGGCCAACAACCAGCAAGGAACTGAGTCAACTTTTAGACCAACAACCTGAGATTAACTGAATCCTGCCAACAACCACATAAGTAAACATAGAAGAGGATATTTCTGTAGTTGAGCCTTCAGGGAAAACAGCATCCCTGAGCAACAACCTTGATTGTAAGCCTTGAGAGAGACATTGAGGCCAAGACACCCAGCTAAGTCAAGCCCAGATTCCAGATCTTCAGAAAATATGAGATAATAAGTGTTTATTCTTTTAAGTATCCCTGCCCACAGTTTAAGCCACTATATTTCAGATAATTTGTTAAGCGGCAACAGATTCTCAATACAAGCGAATATTTACTTGACACAATAGAATACACATACATTCATTGTAAAGCCAGTATCTTTCTTATGGGGTAATCCTGAAGGCATCCCACTAAGGTCAGAAAGAAACCAGGATGCCCACTGTCTCAAGTGCAGTTTCACACTGTTCTGAAAGGACTAGCCAATGGTATCAGACCAGAGAAAATAATTAAAGGCATAAGGTTTAGAAAAAAAGAAACAACATTATCTGTATTTTCAGACATGAGAGTATACCTGAAAAACCCTGAGGAATCAACCATAAAACTAACTCAAGCAATAAGATTCCAGCAAGGTAGCATGATATCAAGTTAACACATGAAAATAAACAGTGCTCATATATTCAAAAAAATACTTAAAAGAGGTAACAGGTAAGAAAATTCATTTACAATAGCAAAAAATATATAATAAATGTTTAGGAATAAACCTTAGAAATGTTCAAAATCTATATGAAGGAAACTGTAAAGAACCTAGAAAAACAAAAGTAGACTTAAAATGTTATGACATCTTTCTTCTTGAAAACATATGCTGAAGCATTTAGAGATTAAAAAAAAAAAACATGAAGCATGCAACTCTCTCAAAAGCTTCAAAACACACACACACACACACACACACACAAAGAATGAAATTTAAAACTCGATAAAGCAAATGGGGTAGAAAAATCACCAAAGATGTTTAAATCTAATCAAGAAGGAAAAATTGGACAAACTTGTACACTAATTTAAAGACACTGAGGGGCGCCTGGGTTAAAGCCTCTGCCTTCGGCTCAGGTCATGATCTCAGGGTCCTGGGATCGAGCCCCGCATCGGGCTCTCTGCTCAGCGGGGAGCCTGCTTCCCCATCTCTCTCTGCCTGCCTCTCTGCCTACTTATGATCTCTCTGTCAAATAAATAAATAAAGACATTGAGGGCAGGGGGGAGGACTGGGGTAATTTAAATACGCAATGTACATTAAATGATATTACTGAATTATAACTTTTTTTTCTTTTTTTTTAAGAGAGAGCACGAGCAGGGGCAGGGACAGAGGGAGAGGGAGAGAGAGAATCTTAAGCAGCCTCCATGTCCAGTGTGGGGTCCTAAACGGGGCTCAATCTCCCAACCTTGAGATCATTACTGAGCCAAACCAAGAGTCGGACACTTAACGGACTGAGCCACCCAGGCGCCCCTGACTTAATATTACTTTTAATGTATGATAATATTATAATTATGTGCAAGATTGCCCTTTTCTTAGGAGATACATACTGATATATTTAGGGGTAAAGTATCATAGTGTCTGAAATGTGTGTGTGTGTGTGTGTGTGTGTGTGTGTGTGCATGTGAGAGGATTGGAAAGGGAAGGAGAGGGGGAGATGACAGAAGACAGAAAGAGAAGGCAAATGTGGCAAAATGTTAACTGGTTAAATTTAGTGCAGCATATATGGGTATTCATTGTACTATGCTCTCAATTTTCCTGTTAGTTTGAAATTTTTCAAAATAAAAGGATGGGGGGGGACTGGAAATGACAAACTCCCAGCTTAAAGATAGAAGTGTAATGTTAGTTTTCCTTCCTTTACCTCTTGAAAATCATGCCAAATACAAAGAGAACAAGAAAAACAATAAAACTCCTCCTTCAGCAAAATTAGGAGGGAGCTGGAAAGAAAGGGGAAGATTCTAGATATCCCCCTTACACATAAATCAATAAATACTTAAAGTTGATGCACTAATAAACAAAGGTATAAACATATTATTTAGCATTGTGGAGGTAATCGTCAAAAGAACTAAAAAACAAATGAGGTACAGAGAACACAGGGAAGTAGGTTTTCACTCTATATTTTAAACCTTTTACATTGTTGGACTATTGATATCAAGTAACAAATACAGTAGAAGTAACAGCAATAAACTTTCCCAATTACACAGTCCAGAAGGATTTTGTGACCAAGAGTCTGCATACAGAAAAAAAAATGTATCTTTCATAGTTTTAAAAAGTTTATCTTTACTACCTTAAGGTGAGATATTTAAAACACAACTTTAAATGGTAAAATACTTTAAAATATTACTGGGTTTCGCAGAAATACATGAACACCATGATCATGATACCAAAAAAATAATAAATACATTAAAATGATACATCCCATTATTTCAAATAACTTAAAATTATTTTCATTCTTGTTTTTTAAAAAATTTGAATAAACAGACTCACAGTTCCACAAGGTTTGGAAGCTTCTGAGCAAGGTTTTCTGGCTGAAAATTAAAAACTCAGAATTAAATTTTATTTTTGAAAAATGTATAAACATTTCCAATGAGCTTAAACACAAAGTACTATCTTTTGGGGGGGGCTGCAAATCTGGAGAAAGTAATGCAAAAATAATAAAGCAGCAGGTCTGGGTTTTATGCTCAAATAGCTTATACTACAATTTAAACCTATAAATTTGAACACTTAAAATCAGTGTCTCTCGGATAAACCAAAAACCTTGTACTCCACCACAGTCATGGAAGAAATTAAACTGTTTTTAACAAGACATACACACAGGGAAGAATGCCACCTGACAAGGGAGCCAGATCCTGGAGTGACACAGCCACGGGACATCAAGGATCACTGGCAACTACCAGAGGCGAGGAGAGAGGAAAGAACAGCTTCTCTCCCTCAGGGCCCTGAGAGGGAACCCACCCTGCCCACACCTCGATTTCTGGGGACTTCCAGCCCCCAGAATTGTGAGAAAATAAATTTCTGTTGTTTTAAGCCACCTAACCTGTGAGGTTTGGTATAGCAGCCCTAGAAAACTAACATTTACCCCCCAAAACTTCCAAATCATGGAGAAAAAGTCAGGGAAATCCCCAGGTGCCAGAAACCGAGACCTAACTAAGCTCAGCGTAAACAGAGGAAGCTGGAGCCCAAGATCCAGGGGAGTGGCAGGCCTTGCCACAGGTCCTAAGGGGTGTGGTGCGACAAGGATAGGAAACAGGCCATGGGGAAGACAGATTGGGATGAATCTAGGTGCCTTATACAAAGTCAAATTTTGGAGGGACTGGCCCTTCCATTTAAAAGATCAGAAATTTCACTCACGAAATTCGAGCAGGCTTCTCTCTGCTGGAGGCACCAAGTAAATGGAAAAGCTTCCTGCAAGTTACTGAAAGCCAGCCTGTCTGTCTGTCTGTCATATAAACACACCCCCACACCCCCACAGTTCCAATTTACACAAAGACAGGAGTTGTGGAGACTAAAGGAGCACACTGAGTGAGTCAGGAGTAACATATATATCTATATCTGTATTTTATTCTACACTCAAACATACTGTAAGGTAGGCTAGATATCAACAACAAAGAATCAGGAATACTTTTTTTTTTTTTTTAGAAGTAATTAGGTATAAGGGCGCCTAGGTGGCTCAGTTGGTTAAACCACTGCCTTCGGCTCAGGTCATGATCCCAGAGATCTGGGATCGAGACCCGCATCGGGCTCCCAGCTCTACAGGGAGTCTGCTTCTCCCTCTGGCCTTCTCCCCTCTCATGCTTGCTTGCTCTCTCTCTCTCAAATAAATAAATAAATCTTTAAAAAAAAAAAAATATATATATATATATATATAGGTATGGCTTGAGTCCTGAAAGACAAATATAAATTTTCAGAGGTTGCTGTGGGGCAGGGAGGAAGAGTTCTGGTTAGCTTCTAGGCACAAGAAACAACATATGAAAAGGTAAGAGAGGGAGGCAAGTCTGGGAAATTGCAAATACAATCTCTCCTGCTTTAACTCCCTAACAGTAGTCCTGAACAGATCTTACATTTTCAAAAATCCTGTTATAAAAACAATTGTGTTAGGGGCACCTAGGTGGTTCGGTTGGTTAAGCGTCCAACTCTTGATTTTCACTCAGGTCATGATCTCAGGGTTGTGAGACTGAGCCCCATGTAGGGCTTTGTGGGTACAGAGCCTGCTTAAGGTTCTCTCTCTCTCCCTCTGCCCCTTCCCCCCTCTAACAAAATCGTGTTAATAGAAAAACAAAAGTGAAGACCCGTCTTGTATGTGTAACAAAGTAATTTTTCATATAGAAACTTAGTAACAATGACTATCATCAGGGAAAGGACTAGGGTTGCTATTCTCCATCTACTTTAGTATTATTTGAGTTTTTCACAGTAAGCATGTTATGTCTCATAATGAAAAAAAAATTACATTAAAATATGTGGTACCCACAGCATAAACGTCTACATAAATGAGTAATCACTCATAATTTGTCCAATTTGGGTTCCAAACAGAAAAATACCATTAGTTTGGTGTGTCTGGGTCATAGGGTACGTAGGTATATAATGCTTTTGCAGAGAGTGGTATGAAACAGATCATTAGAGCTTGTATCTTATACTCTGGGAAAACTTTTTTAAAAATTCTGAATAAAAATCCACTGGTTTATTTTAAACGAGGAGATGACATTACTAATTTCAGTTGGCATACTGATGTATTTAAATCCCAACAGCATCCAAAGCTGCTTATATATGCATATATCCTTGTCCTTTCATGATAGCCAAATACTGAAAACAAATATTGTTATAAAGACAACGAATCATATATTGAGTACTCATTTTTTTTATAAAATCACTTGTATTTAATTTTCAAATGCTGATACTTATTTTTTTTAACATGCTTTAATAGCAATCTATGCAATGAGATTTTTCAGGAAATGTCTTTCCTCAGATGTTACTCTTGGATCTATCCAAATCCTCAAAATGTTTCTTTTAGTACCCGTATCTCCTCTATTAAGGAGAATATGCACTTCCATTTATGGGCATACATACAAAGCCTCCTAAGCAAACTAGACAGCTAGGGATGGGGGAATGCCGGGGAGGGTTGAGGGGGGTAGGCTTACAAAGGGGAGGTTAATAAGAGGCTTAATAACAGCTTTTCCCCTGAAAAGGAAAGACTTATGCAGAAAAAAACCTCATCTGTTTTATCTGCAACAATCAGTATCACACCTGGCTGACTCAGGACCTGTGGTCATTCTTTCCAGATGCCTACTTGGTGCCATCAAACATTATTCTAATCTTCCCATGAGAACTTAGTTAGCTCTTTCCAGCTATATGGCTTCACACACAATTAAGCACTGAATAACGTTTCTCCTGCTAATGATGCATTACCCTATCTTTATTAACGAGTAGATACACTGTGTTTTTATTTAAAAATAAGCAAGCTGACCTTAAGAAAACTGCAGTTCCTGAGAATACTGGGTGGGGAAAAAAAAAACAACAACAATCCCTTATTAGTACCTGCCCAAAAAAGCCCTGACAACTAAGCAGCCCATTGCATGGGCTGTGGCTGACACCTACTGGTAAGCATCACTGAAGTACTTCCTGCTAGTTAAAAATTGTTTTCTAAATTAAGCCAAAATTCTCTTCACTAAAAACCACATTACACTTAGCTAAATAATTTTTCTTTACAGATAATGTAAAAGTAAACTTCAGCAAGCACAGTTAAACATAAAACTTACTTCTAATTTTGAATCAATGTTTTACTATACCCTTTTTTTTAAAGATTTTATTTATTTGACAGAGAGAGAGAGAGAGAGATCACAAGTAGGCAGAGAGGCAGGCAGAGAGAGGAGGAAGCAGGCTCCCCGCTGAGCAGAGAGCGCGATGTGGGGCTCGATCCCAGGACCCTGAGATCATGACCTGAGCTGAAGGCAGAGGCTTTAGCCCACTGAGCCACCCAGGCGCCCTACTATACAACCTTTTAAGGAAAACTGCCAACCCCCTTAAATGGGAACGCTTTTCAGTTGTGTATCTTGGAACCAATACTTCAAATAGGTTGCAAACACTATGTTCAGTGATGTTCTCTGTGCACCACTTACTTCATTTCTCTTCCCTTTCTGGGCACCTGGTAGGATCTCATTTTTCTCTCCAGGCTGGGTATAGCTAAATGACTTACTTTGGTCAGTGAAATTATGTTGAAGTGGTAGTCTTAAAGAGCCTGAACTATAAGAACTAAAATGCACTTAATTCATGATGATGAAAGGTATTGTGACAAAAACTAGAAAGCTTAGTGAGTGTATTGTGCTAGTCTGTGAATGAAATGTTGTTGTTTTTTTTTTCCTTCAGTACCAAAACTTAATTAACTTTTTTTAGCTAAAAAAATAAAATAAACTTCTGAGGTGAAATACAAAAAAATTACATGAAAGTTCAGAAAGTTCATAGTGACCACATGATGGGAGCTTTGACAGCCTTCCTCCCTGGCTGTGGACACCATAAACCAGAGTCCCCAAGCAACGTGAGAGTCATGCAGTGTGAGTAAAAGAAATAATTGTGCTGTTAAAAACCACTAGGATTCAGGGTTCAGCAAAACCTGCTCCATCCTGACCTCTAAAAACACATTTCAAAGAAGTCATGAATTAAATGAACTGTAGCTCTTACAGCATTTATAAAAAGTCGAACGTAGCTGGACCTCTACCTCATTAAAAATGGATCAGCAACTTAAATATAACTGCTAAAACCATAAAACTCAGAGACAAAAAAATATAGGAGTAAATCTTTATCATTGTGGATTTGGCAATGGATTCACAGATAGAACACCAAAAACATGAGGAACAATAGGAAAAAACAGATACAGTGGACTTCATCAAAGTTTTTTTTTGGACTTCATCAAAGTTAAAAAACTTTTGTGCATCAAAGGTTATTACAAGAAAGTGAAGATGACATTTAAAATGGGAGAAAATATTTGTGAATCATGTATCTGTTCAAGGTCTAGCATCCAAATATATAAAGAACCCTTACCAAAAAACCACCAAACAATCCAATTTGAAAATGGGCAAGAGATTTGAATATTCCCTAAATATATACAAATGGCCAGCAAGCACAGGAAGAGATGCTCAATATCACTAGCATTAAGGAAATGCAAATCCAAACCACAATGCAGTATCATTTCACACCTACCCACTTCAACCCACTGCAATAATAATATTTTAAAAATTGTAAAAGAGGGCTCCTGGGTGGCTCTCAGTTGGTTGGGTGACTCCCTTCAGGTCAGGTCGTGATCCCAGAGTCCCGGGATGGAGTCCTGCATCGGGCTCCCAGCTCCATGGGGAGTCTGCTTCTCCCTCTGACCTTCTCTCCTCTCACACTCTCTTTCATTCTCTCTCAAATAAATAAAATCTTTAAAAAAAAAAAAAAACTGTAAAAGAAAAGTGTTGGTAAAGATACAGAGAAATTTGGAACCCTTGTACCTAGCTGGTAAAGTGGTTCAGCAGTTCCTCAAAAAACTAGAATTACTGTATGAGCCCACAATTCCACACTTAGGTATATACCCAAAAGAATTAAAAACTGATGCTCAAACATGTAATTGTAATCCATATTCACAGCTGCACTGTTCACAATAGCAAAAAGGTGGAAAGAGCCCAAACGTCCATCAGTGGGTGAATGGGTAAATAAATTGTAGTATGCACATACAATGGGTACTTACTGAGCCACAAAAATAATGGACTGATAGACACAATTTGGATGAACACTGAGAACACTTTGCTAAGTGAAAAGAAGGCAGACACAGAAGGTGTCTTTTTGGATGATCCCATTTATATGAACTATCCAGAACAGATAAAAGTAACAGAACACAGACTGATGGTTAGCAGGGCTGAGTAGTAGAAGGGAATAGGGAGAAACTACTTAACGAGTAAGGGGTTTTAGTTTGCAGTGATGGTAATGTTTGAAACTGGATAGAGGCAGTAGTTGTACAGCACCGTGAATGTACTACTAGTGAATTGTTCACTCTGAAATGGTTAATTTTACGTTAAGTTCATTTCATGTCAAAAATTATTATTTTTAAAGATTGTATTTTTTTTTTTTGAGAGAGAGCACAATCACGGGGAGGGGCAGAGGGAGGAGGAGAAGCAGACTCCCTGCTGAGCAGGGACACACACCCCCCATGTGGGGCTTGATCCCAGGACCCAAAGATCATGACCTGAGCCGAAGGTAGACACTTAACCAACTGAGCCACCCAGGAGCCCCTTTTATTATTATTTTTTTAATTAAAAAAAAGTTAATGAAGTTTTGGTATTGAAGGAAAAAAAGCACTTCGTTTACAAACCATCACATTACTCAAGAAGCTTTCTAGTTGCATCAGTAATTCAATGTCACTGTTACCAAAAAAGTATACTGGTGTGAGTTAGGTACTAGATGTCTACATGGGAACAACTAAGCTAGACGTCTTTCGCTGCCAAAAGCATAACCCATCCCTCTTGTATTTTTCTTCCTTTTATATTATCATGGAGCAGTATTTCTCCACAGAGTCAGGCACTAACTAGCAGGCTAATAGGAACAGAGAGATAACCAGCACACCCTTTCCTCTCCCGTAGTCGTATAAAGGCTTTCTGGAGCCCTGTTACCATCTGCTCCCTAATGTCCTTTTACCATTTACCCAGCTGTCTCTTGGTTCACTTCCTGTTAATTACTCATTTTCCTCTTTTTTAATTTCTCTCCAAATAAAACTTTAAGTGGCCCAAAAAAGCATCACTCTTGTCATAAACGCCTGTCCCATTTCCTTGGTTTTTCCTGGAGACAGAAAAACACAGTGGATTCTCAATAGTTGCATCTACCAGCATCACATCTCTGGTGGTTAATTTCTGTGAAATGAGCAGCATGAAGGAATGGTATTATCTACGGTTTTCATTTGAATTATCCTATGAAGCATTATATACTTTTTTTGGGGAGGGAGGGGGTGTAGGGGGGAAGTGGAAGTGCTAGAGAGAAGGAGAAGGGGTTGAGAAGAAATGTGCTCCAGAGCATTACAGCTCACCAACCTCTCATGCTAAGCGAAGACAAAGCAAAGGCTGTAATCACGATAGGTCAAGTCCCACTGCAAGTTTATATACATTTTGTAAGCTACCCCTGACATCTTGTTTCCCAGAAAAAAATGCACGTGACTACGCTGTGCAAATAATGGGTAATCTATTCATGAGCGATATAAAAAAGATAATCCAAAACATATGTCAGAGTTTTATAAGAAAATACTATTTAGAAATGCGAGCATAACATCTTCAGTTATTTGTTTTAATGCATCCAAAAGGAAAGCAATGAAAAATCTGCAGCAAATACCCAAATTTCTTGGAGTATCTCTCCCAAAATAGTCACAGGTATCTTATGTCCCAAGCTTATGAAAACAAAAATTCCACTGGAAATTCGCAGAGTGCTTGAATACAAAACATTACAAATATTAACAAAGCCACTTCAAAAGGATAAGAACAGGAAAAAAGTGAGTTCTAGAAAAGGTTTCAAATATTTGGACAAATTATTTTGTTTCTGAAGTTGTCTTTGAAGCCTAAAACGAACCCTGAGATAATTTTTCTTCCATCCTTTGCACTACAAATACGTAGCACTAACTATAGTTGCAATTGGACTTTCATGACAAAAATGATAAAAATGACATTATTGATTTTATTTTTTTCTTTTTCAAGCTTTTATTTAAATTCCAGTTAGTTAACATATACCGTAATATTAGTTTCAGGTGCAGAATTGAGTGATTCATCACTTGCATACAACAACCAGTGCTCATCACAAGTGCCCTCTTTAATGTCCGTCATCCATTTCATCCATTCCCCTTGCCCACTTCCCCTCCAGCAACCCTCAGTTTGTTCTCTATAGTTTAGAGTCTGTTTTCTGCTTTGCTTCTCTTCTTGTCCCCTATGTTCGTGTTTTCTTAAATTCCACATATGAGTGAAATCATACGGTATTTGTTTTTCTCTGACTTTTTTCACCTAGTATAATACAGTCTAGCTCCATCCATGTCATTGCAAATGACGAGATTTCATTCTTTCTGACAGCAGAGTAATATGCCATTGTGTGTGTGTATGTGTGTGTGTGTGTGTGTGTGTGTACACAAGACATCTTTATCCATTCATCAGTCAATGGACATTTGGGCACTATTGATTTTAATGTTTTCTTTCTCTTCCCCAAACACACCACTGGTTCAACAGACCTTTCTGCAATGATAGAAATGTTCCCTATCTTACACTGTCCAATATGGTGGCCACCAAGCATTTAAAATGTGATCATAATGACTGAGGAATTGAATTTTTAATATTGCTTCATTATAATTTAATTTAAACATTAATAGCTACATGTGACTGGCAGCTATCAAATTAGTACAGAATTTATATCTGATACTACCAATTTTTCACATAAACTCAGCTCTTTTAGATGTAAATATGAAAAAAACACACAGCTGTATGAATGATAAATTTTTAAATTATTTTTCTTAGAAATGATGAAATAGTTATTTAGCATTTATAGAGGCTAAAATTGTCATGTTCTTAAAAAAATGAAAATAAGAATATTTTAAGTATCTGCAAAACTGCAAAGATTTTACTTCCAAAATGTAAAACCTCAAGACTGATATTTTTTACTTAGCAAACACCCATACAGAAGATAAGCTAAAAATTTTAAAGACTGTACATCCGGTACATTTACAAAACTGAAATATGCATTTGGATTGTGATAAAAATTTAATTACCAAGGAAAACATTTTTCAAAAGAAGAAAAACAAAAATCACTGAAATACCTCTTGAGTATTAATCTCAATAATATTTGTTTAAAAATGCAAGTTACATAAATATCATAAACAAGGGTTGAAAGTTAGAGAATCATTTGCTCCTACTTTCTAGTTTTATAAAACCTATTTAACATGTATCCAGTAAGTATCTTTTTATGAATGGAATTCTCGAAGCAACAAGAAAGTACACACAAAAAAAGAACATTGAACACTTACTCTCATAAAGCCAGATGAAACATTAAAAATTACACCTAGCATGAATAATTCTACAAGACTATGACTTAATTGTTTATTGTGGGGGAGGAGCATATCTCGAGCTCAATGTATGATTATTTCAAGTGTCTCATATATGTATTTGTTGACTGATTTGATGGGGCTAATATTTAGAAACTGGTATCTCATTTTTAATGCACAGGTGCCTCATTTTAGTGTTTTAAAATGAATTTCAACTTGTGGAAACACATACATAGAAATGGCTTCCGTGCCTTCTGCTTGGAAACAGAACCCTTCCAGTGCACCAGGATATGGTCTGGTATAAGGAAAGACCTCTATCCCTGCCACTTCTTCCTAAACTCTCCCTTCCTAACTCCCAAGGCAGAAACTAGGAGTCACAAAGAGCAGGCTAAATCATGTTCCCCTTATTTTCTTTAAGAAACTGTAGAATGATACATGTTTTAAGAACATTTCTATTAAGAAAAGTTACACCGTGGACCTCAGAGGTAAACCTCACAGAGGTAACTAGGAAAACTCAACATGGAATACTTCATTGCTCCTCAGTGGATAAAGGTGTTTAAAATTTAACTAGACGGTGCTAGGCTAGAAATGGGTCATCAATAAATACCTGCAGGTTGAAAACGAAAGACTGACTAGATGACCAATTAGGAGACCTGGAATTTGCTCTAAGTGGCCGTAAAGGTGACTTTGGACCCATCCGTTAACCTTTTCTAAGCTCACTTTCTCAAAAAGAAAAATTGCCTAAATTATCTATAAAGCACCATATAGCTTTGAAATTCTATGATTCAATAAACAGAATTAAGTTACAGGTCAGGCATTCATTTTCTGAGCTATTTCAAATGGTAACTATTTGACAGGGAACTACTATCAGTTAAGCAGTATCAGTCAGGGGAAAAACGATGACATCTGCAAATCCAGTAGGAAGAGCAGCTCTGGTTTATAGTAAGACTCATACTCTTCAGGTACATATATATGGGTTACTGAGACAGGGTATATTTGCAATGAATGTTTTGCAGGACTGTAAAAAAATTACGCATTAAAATTACGCATCAGCATTAAAACACAAACGGCATCTGAATGCCTTACCCCTTGACATACCATTTCCACACATTCAATTTAAGAAACAATTAAGATGCAGATGGCTCAGTTGGTTAAGCATCAGACTCTTGATTTCAGCTCAGGTCATGATCTCAGGGTCGAGAGATGAAACCCCACACTGAGCTCTGTGCTCAGCAGGGCATCTGTTTGAGATCCTCTCCCTCTCCCTCTGCCCTTTCCCCTGTCCCCTCTCTCTCTCTCAAATAAATAATTTAATCTTAAAAAAAGAAAGGACTGAGATACTTTTTAAACAGAACTGGCTCCAGGACAGAGCAACTGCAGTAATTATGGGGGCCCTGCACCCCAGAAGTGGTCGAATCTAGAAGTGTCCAACAAGTTACAGAAAAACAAGAAGCCCCTTATGTTGGAATACAAAGTGAATCAAACAAACAAAAACAAAACTTAATCCTCTCTCCCAAATTTTTCTGCCACACTTGTCGCCAGGATGCTCATTTACCATTCCCTTACTGTTTTCCCTTCAAGGTGTTCTGATGTTTATTTAATCCAGATCCTACTCTTACCAAATTCCAAGGGGGTGGAAAACACAGCTATGTAACTTTCCCAGACGTGGAACCCTTTCACCCTCAACGCAGCCACCAGCTGCTCAAGCCACCAATGTCACCACAACGTAAGGGCAGGCAGGCATCCCCATCATTGTAAATCAAAATATCTAGACTCACTGATTAATACAACTTGAGAGCTGCCTAAGATCTTACTGGTACTATGTTCCAACAATCTCATTTTTAGAGTTTCTAAGATTTTACTTATTCATTTGAGGGTGGGGCACAAGCAGCGAGGAGAGGGAATGCGGACTCACTGCTGAGCAGGGTAAGCTTGATTCCAGGTCCCTGGGATCATGACCTGAGCTGAAGGCAGATGCTCAACTGACTGAGCCACCCAGGCGCCCCCAATAATCTCATACTAATTGATTTTTAATTGTAAAAATAAGTAGTGAAAAAAATATAAACCAAACTTAATAGAGCCTTTCCTTTTTACTTCTATGTACTTAAGTAAGGCTCTTTCTCTTCCTGCCCCCCCCCCCACACTCTCTTGCCTGCCCCCGCCCCACAGCTATAATCACTATAGGATTGATCTAAGCCCTTTTTAATGCCTTCGTTTATTGCCTATAAAGTAGGGATAATAATAGTGCCTACTTCACAGGATTGTCTTGAGGATTAATTAACTTAATACATGTAAATTACTTAAGACAGTGTCTGGACTTACTAAAGACTCAAATGATGTTAGATCATTTTATCAGATTTTAACCAATCTCATACTGATAAACATTTAGGTTTTCACAATTTTTCGTTCTATCCAATGCTGTGATGAACATCCTGGCTTACTTGACGTTTGTCCCATTGTGTAAATTCTTACAAGTGAAAAATGCTGATTCACACACATATTTATGCCAAAATGTTGAAACCACCCACCAAAAATATTCAGCTACCTCCATTCCACGTGATAGTGTGTGAGAGCATCTTCTTAGTCTTCCACATCAAGTAGCTTCAACACTAGATATTAGTTTTTGCCAATCTAATAGGAAATTATGATCAATGTTTTACCTTCTATTGGAAGTTAAACATCTTTTTCTGTTTGGACTATATTCTTTTATGATTTGCCTGTTTACATTTTATAGGGAAGGTCAAGAATGCCTTCTCCTGGGTCAACAGGAAACACTTTTGTGCCTTCTGTCCCATCCCAATTCAAGAATATGAACAGACCTCTTCTTCCCTTCAATCCCAGAATATCACTTTTAAGTTAAGTTCTCTCTTGTTGCATAGATTAATTGATTAATCAAGATCCATTTGCTCTTATTGCTCAGACATAAGCCAAACACCCCTCTTTCATTAAAATTTAGATGTCTCTTTCTTGTCCGTTCATATTTAAAAATAAAATTGGCAACTGGTTTAGTAGAGAAAAAAAAAAAAGGCAAGTGGTGAGAGTTCCATTAGTATTTGGGTAGGTCAACCTTTCATGGCCCCAGGAAAACCTCCTGCCTACTGTTCTCATTAAGAGAAGTTGGCAGATCCATTAAGTGATTTTGTTTCCACATTGAGGTTTCTTTTTTTCCCCTCAAGTCTCCTGTGGCCTTTTATTTTACAAACGAAAAAAAACCTGAAGTCCAAAGAGGTTAAGCGCATAGAACCCGGGGTCTTTTATCTCCTAATGTTGGGTTTTGCAATCAAACGCTGAAACAACCCCTTCCTGACACTGCAGTCCTCAAATGCTTCCACTGCTAATGCCCCTCCTTCATGAGCTTCCAGGTTAGGAGGCAGAACTGGTGATTGCTGCTTCCAAGCAATTAGAAAGACTCCAGGTTCTGGTGGGGGAATGGAGGGGGGGCCAGAGGTAGGCCTCACCTCAGCCTCCTTCATCCTGCACACTCATATCCAGCCTTTACCCGTAACTTCTCTGCAACTGAAGTCTCTCTCCACAACCGCACGGCCCATTCCCCTAGATGGCTTCCTGAGTCGTGCCCAATACGATTCTTCAACGTCAGGGGGTCTTCTGGCCCCTCTCCATTCTCCCTTTTCACTCCCTCCTCCTTTCTTTCTTTGCCTCCAATCCAGCTCACATTCCTTATCCCATCCTCCATGTCCCCTGACATTCCTGCCCAATTCCTGAAACTCCTTGGTCCCTCTGCACTTGCACTGTATCCACCTGGAAGAAACTCAAGCCTGCAGGCGTGCAACGACCCACCTTCTTCATACCTCAGACAGTTGGGTACTGCACGAGAAAATCCTCTAAATAAGCAGATGGTCCCACCATAAGCCTAGCAACAGACAGCTTGCTGACTAATGCCAACAATCCTACTATCTTTCTAGCCAAACTGCCATGTGATTCTTCACAACAATCATTTCAAACCTGCATTCTCTACAAATCTTCAGTTCCCAAGCAGATGGCCTTGCCAGGCAGAATGTAGAATTCTCATGTCAGCTGTGCTCTGTCAGTGGCTTTCTATTCCACTCTGGGGTTTCCTAGACCATCCATACAGCAACTTGGAAGGAAAGGAGGTATGGATTGAGGAAGTCTCTTGCCTATTCCGTAAGAATAAATAAGAATAATTGCAGTTTCATCTATTATTTAGGGAACTTTCTGAATAAATGGTTCTGCTAAAAGGAGTCTGAAAACATTTACTAGATCTACACATGCCACCTGTGTCGGGGTTGGTGTAGAGAGCACCAATACACAAAGCAAACAGAAAGTGCGCTGCTCTGGCTAAATGGAGACACACGACTGCTCCATCATCCCATAATTCTCCACCTCAGCCCTATTCAGGAACCCCCAGGTTCTGAAGAACATTAAAAACAAACAAAAAACAAAACAAAACAAAACAAAAAAACACTGCTCTAAGCAAAACAGCTACCTAGACTTGTTCTCTGAACCTTCTGCCATTGAGTTCATACTTTCCCTTCAGCTTGGGATGTCAACAAATGAAAATTCCATGAGAATTCCATACGAATTTGTTCCAAATAAGTGCCTTGAAGAATACTGGGTACAGAGTAAATACTCACTAACTACACGTTGAATGAATACTTTTCCTCCTAAATCCCTGCCAATGTCATTCCTCAGTGTCAATGTAAACAGCACCTTCTTCAAAAAATCTACAGTCCTGCTACATAGAATTAGATTATGGGTTCTACAAACATTGGGCAGTATGCCAGGCACAGGGATGCAGAATTTAAGACAGAGTCCGTGACCCTGAAGGCTCTCAGTCTGGAACATTTACACCCGTATTAATAGTCCTTATCTTAATTTACTTTATATTCATTTATTTATTAATTCAACAACTATGTGAATACCTATCACATGACAAACACAGAACCTCTATCTCCTAAATACATAACTTCCACAAATGTGAGACTTCATAATTCTAGAACTGCATTTAATAAATTATAGACAAATTCATTAAAAACATTTTCTAAGATAAATGTTAGGAACTAAAATCATGTTTCCTAACTACTTCTTATTCACCTATTAATTACATAACTGAATTCCTATATAAATTGACCCATGTTAAAAAAAAAAATTTTAAGGGGCTCCTGGGTGGCTCAGTCAGTTAAGCAGCTGAGTTTGGTTCAGGTCATGATCCCAAGGACCTAGGATCAAGCCCTGTATCGGGCTCCCTGCTCAGAGGAGACTCTGCTTCTCTCTCTCTGCCCTTCACCCACCCTTATGCTCCCTCTCACTCTCTCTTCTCTAATAAATCTTTTTAAAAAGTTTTTTAAGATTTCTCAGTTATACAAATAAATGGTAATATTACATAATGAAATACAGTTGATCTTTGAATAACATAGGTTTGTGATACACAGATCCACTAATAACACAGATTTTTTTGATACAGTATAATTACAATTATTTTTTTTTTCTTCCTTATGTATTGCTTTTTTTTAAAGATCATTTATTTGTTTACTTGGGAAAGAAAAGATGTGCACGAGAGTGCACAGGGGTAGCGGGGAGGAGAAGAGGGAGAGAATCTCAAGCAGACTCCCTGATGAGCATGGAGCCTACATGGGGCTCAATCTCATGATGCTGAGATCATAACCTGAGTTGAATTCAAGAGTCAGATGCTCAACTGACTGAGCCACCCAGGTGCCTCCTTAATAACATTTCTTTTCTCTAGTTTACTTTATTGTAAGAATACAGTATGTAATACACATAACAAGCAAACTACATGTTAATCACCTGTTTATGTTATCAGCAAGACTCCTGGTCAACAGTAGGCTATTCGAAGTTAAGTTCTGGAGTAGGCAAGGTATATACGTGGATTTTTGACTGAGCAAGGGGGTCAGCACCCCCAACGCTGGCATTGTTCAAGGGTCAAGTGTACTGATGAAAAGTACTTGAAAATGAGGTGCCTCAGTGGCACAGTTGGTTAAGCATCTGACACTTGGTTTCAGCTCGACCTGTAGTCTCAGGGTCATGAGACTGAGCCCTGCATCGGGCTCAGGGTCTGCCTGCTTCAGATTTTCCCTCCCTCCCTCTCTACCCTTCCCACTTGTGATCGCTCTAAAATAAATAATTTTGGGGCGCCTGGGTGGCTCAGTCGTTAAGCGTCTGCCTTCAGCCCAGGTCAGATCCCAGGGGCCTGGGATCGAGCCCCGCATCGGGCTCTCTGCTCTGCGGGAAGCCTGCTTCTCCCGCTACCAGTCCCTCTGCTTGTGTTCCCTCTCTCGCTGTGTTTCTCTCTGTCAAATAAATAAAATCTTAAAAAAATAAAAAATAAAAAATAAAAATAAATAAAATAAAATAAAATAAATAATTTTTTTTTAAGATTTTATTTATTTATTAGAGAGAGAGAGAGCACGCACACATAGAAACACAAGCAGGGGGAGTGGGAGAGGGAAGAAGCAGGCTCCCCTCCCCCAGAGCAGGGAGCCCAATGAGGGGCTCGATCCCAGGACCCTGGGATCAATGACCTGAGCCAAAGGCAGATGCTTAATGGCTGAGCTACCCAGGTGGCCTCTTTTTTTTTTTAAGTACTTTAAAATGTAAAATGTGCCTACCATTGACCCATTAATCCTACTTTTAAGACTTGATCCTATCCACAAACACACATGCACAAATAAGGATGTACATGTACCTCCTGGCCTAGAGGGTAGTGGAATAAGAATATCATGAAATAAAAAGAGAAATCCACAAAGAAATACGTGTAGTGTGATTCTATTTTGTTGTTTAAAAAGGGCATAAAGTATGTAATTACATAAACACAAGCAAAGCAGAAGGACACAACCAAACTATAAACATTGGTTACCCCACAGTATAAAACTTGATGAAGAGACAACTACTTCCCATGTGTTCCTCTATGTTTACTGATATTAAGGCATGTATCATTTTATAATTAAAATATGAGTTTAGTCTTTTAAATCCATAAAAAAGGCTTTTGCTGTGTTTTAGTTTTAATACAGCATTCCCCAAAATCTGAGTATTTAACATAATCATCCTGCAAAATATAAACCACGGCACTATACCAAGCACGTTGACCCGGGAAAGGAAGAAGGGCAGAGGTGTGCATCATTGACTTCTCTTTTCAGAGAAAGGCTTCACAGAGTGAGAGGTGGGGAGGGAGGGGAGGGGGAATGTTGAGGAGAAAGGATTTAAACACATTAAAACAGTGTTAATAAATAAATAATAAAACAATGTGAAAATGGAAATTATTGGCAGATTCCCAACCTTCCTTAAAAAAAAAAAAAGGCCAATTAACCTATAATGGTATTAAGATATCATCTGTTTCCAAGAAACATGCTTTGTTTTGTTTTTCCTTTGGACAGTATTGCAGTTATAAGTCAAATTCCACACACCGAGTCTAACTTAGGAAATATACTTTATCGATAACACTAGCAAACATTCTAAAAGCCTGAAGTCACGAGTTTAGAGCACGGTAGGATAAGTATTACTTCATCTGCTTTCAAAACCTGTGTGTTAAGCCATTCCTAGACTATAGCGGGTATTAGTACCATCGGGGAATGGAACGCCAGCTACAGTTCCTACCTCCCTGTTGATCCACATGAATCACATGTTCCAGTTCATTAAAAGGCATTCAAATAAAACACATACACCTATCATTGTAAACACATGCAACAATTTAATCTTTGATGAACAAAAAGGCAGCAAAGCATGAACTTGAAATGCATGCTTATAAGCCATTATGAATATCGGTTACAACCGTGGAGCAGATACCCAAGTATTTTCATAAATAGAAAACTGCAGCTGAGGAACTGCCCTAAAACCAAAAGCGCACCGTAACTTTCATAAGTGAAGGTCGATTTCTGTGAACAAACTCTACTCCAGTGGACTTTGACTAGTAGTTAAGAAGTCATCCACTCACAACTTTTCCTTTGTACATCAATAACAAACATGGGAAAATCTGGGCGATAATTCTTGACAAATGATTTCTACAACACTTCTTCCTCAAAGCAGGGGGAAAAAACACTTGGTAAATACGGTTTCACCTCATGAAATGACAATTTTTGCAAAAAGGATTACTATAATTGTGCTATTAAAGATTATTAAGATAATTAAAATTTTAAATTTTAAACTGTTTTCAGTTTTTAAATCTACTTTAAAAAACCTAACTAGGCACTCAAAATAACATATAAGCCAAAATGCTAAACACTAAAAATGAAAGACATATTTCCACTTACCATCAGGTACAGCAAAGATAAACAAATTTTACGTTCTCTACTCATTGGAGGTATTTTAGACAGATTAAATGAAACTTTTCCACAAAAGCACTCCATTTATATGAAGCCAATAAAACATATTTTCAAATACGTAGAATGGTCCAATATAGAAAAGGGAATGAAAAATAGGTCTGCTCACAAAGAAACAAGACATCATAAAACGAGTAAGAATAAGAATTCCAATGTAAGACTCAAATGAGGTTAAGTGATAATCAGAAAAGGCCACATAAAGTACATACATTTAAAACAGAGACTAAATTTTACAGTAAGAGCGGGAATAAGAATAAGAAGCCAGAGTAACACATTCTCTTAAGAAAATTTTTAAATTGTTTTTTTAATCTGATATATAATAAAACTTAATCTTATATGTAATAAAATATATAATAAAGTCCTATATGTAATAAAATATAAGGTTATAATGATAACTATCTGCTTATTCTTACAACATGAAGAGTGAATCAAATGTTGTCTCTATGGCAAAAATGTTTCAACAAACTGGATGACAGTCCAATTCAACATCATTTGATTTTCACAGTGCAATCATAAAGGTTTTTTGGTTTGGGAGGATGTTTTTGATATGTTTCTCCCCCCCCAAAGTAAGGCTACATCAAGCTTCCCAAATGCCTGTCTTAATATTTTAATCTTCAAATCATCTCTTTTTAAATGCAACTCAAGGTCATTCATCTTTGTTGGTCTTTCTCTTCTTTATTTTTTAATAAGGTAACAACCAAAAATCATCTAGGAAATTTACCACACAAAGAAATCAGAGACAGATGCACAGGAGAAGTGAAATGGGGTTTTGGAATGGAGACTAATTCTACAAGCGGTACATTTAGTGAATTACTTTGCTTTCTTATACAACTCTTCCTGCAACCCCATACTGTAGGGACTTGGATAATGAATCCTCAGCTAATGAGAACCCCCGTATTTGCATTTTATTACCTGTTTATATAGCAAGAGGGGATGTACATCTTGCTCTGAATAGCTTAGGATATGTAAACTATATCTTGGTCGGGCCCACATTATAAATGATTTTTTTAAAATGCAATATGATACTGTACCAAGGTCGTAAGGGAGTTCCTTTTCATATAGAGCCTCTCCAAGTACTGTAGACCCTCATCTTTCAGTAACTCCAATGGAAAATGTTGCAGATTCCTATAATTTAAGAACAAATTCTTGTGCTTTTCCAGCCTTGCCACAGAGATCGTCTTACAGAGTTCAGATGCCATGACTGAACATATCCCATCAGGCACGCTGCAGCACTACATCTTGTCAAAATTGGTCCATTTCTAAAGAGAACAAGAAAATTGAATAATTATGATACTGCTCATAAGCACTGCCAAATAGACCAGTTAGCACACACAGCTATTGGCAGACACTGCAAAGAGAATTACACACTAGATCCCTGTATTTTTCCTTCCTAACAAATAAATTTGTCACAGATACTTAGATTAAGCTGAGCAACTATTAAACATGCCCTCACTATTTAAGCTTACTTAGTAGCCACAGTGCTAACTGAAAAAAATAGTTCTTGAACTTGAGACAAGAATGCTTAACAGACCAGTTTGATAACCTTCAACCAAAGAAAGCTGAAAAATCAGAGCAAACCCATTTACATCTTGAACTCCCTCACTTTATTTTTAGATTAAGAATTTCAAAAATATTGATAAACACATATAAAATATTTCTAGATCACTGACAGCTTCATTTTCCTCATTTTCTTCATTTCTTCATTATAGAATATTGTCCTATATTCTGATTTTCGCTTCCTTTTATCTCTTTTTTTTTTCTCCTTTCTTTTTAATTTTGTAGATTACCAGAAGTAGTAAAGCAGCATGTCCAGGAACATATGGTTTTATTATTTCAATGAAAGAAGAAATACCGACTAGGAAATAAGAACCTTGTATTATTTTATTACAATCTTTCTGGGCCTCAGTTGCCTAACATAAAAAAAAAAAAAAAAATGGAGACACCAATTTATTGGTAAAGGCTAGAACTCAAAACAGATTAAATTCCCTTCTAGCTCTGAAAGTGACAGACTAGAAAGAGAAATAACATCTGCCATCTTATTAACTAGGCATAGAGCAGAAACAAACTTACATTCACAATTACTTAATATAAGAAGAAACAAACTCAGAGCTTTCATAATTTGTCCAAGGTCAAACAGCCCATAAGGCTTAAAAGCAAGGATTCCCCCTCCACCCCCCATTGGGGTAGAGAAGAGGCTGTCCAGTGGACTTTAGAGCCTGGGTTCTTTACATACACAGACTCACAGGACTCACAGGATACTAAGGAAATGTGAAAACACTAAAAAGCTGAGCTTTGTTCAAAGATTCTACTCTCATTTTCCTAGGCATCCTTTCTCAAACTCAAGAGAAAGTACCTTTCAAGGCACTTTCGAAAGAAATTTTTTTTTCTTAAGAAAAACTATTTTCACTGGCAATTAATACCAAGTTAGTTCAAAATGTAGAAACAAGCTCTTGATAAGCAGTTTTGATAACTTTTTCAGTTTTTTTCTATTATTTCCCAACTCCAACTCCTAGCTAATAAGAAAGCACTTGTCACTTTATCTAAAAGAGCATACAACACGGAATAGTCAATAATATCCCCAATCCAACATGAGAATTCAAAACTTTCCCATGCTGATTCTACACACTTACCTATTTTTATGAGACATATGTGATTTTGAACAACATACTCAATCTTTCTACATTTTACTTCTCTCATCTATAAAGCAAGAGAGAACTAAACTAGAAATAACTTCGATGACTCTGTATGGAAAGAGAAGTCTCCTGGGTTACAATTCACTGAAGTAGTGGTTAGAAGTCTCACAAGTGCCTCAAACTTAAAACATTTTGATTTGCATCACCAATCCAAATTCTCCCCAGGGTCTCTCATCTCAATTAATGGCACACACCTCTATCCACTTAGCTGAGTAAGCCGGAGAGCTGAAAGTCATGAATGATTCCATCCTGTCATTCACCTGTCCCCTCCAATTAGCTTAAAGGCGGTTTTTATCTTAAAGGTTTCCATCTCTGAAATACATCTCAAATCCATCCACACCTCTCCACCAGCCAAAACCAAAAGGCACTGTCATCTCCAGCCTGGCGATCTATATTACTGGTCTCCAGGTGTCCACTCTAGTCATTTTCTAATACCTTAATCACTTAGGGATTAGTGATTATCTAAAATATAAATCCCATGACTCTCTCGGGTAAACTCACTCCCTAATGCACACATATCAACTAAATACAGCCTTCACAAGCTTTTTCAGAAAAATCAAACTCTTTTTTTTTTTTTAAAGATTTTATTTATTTGACAGCGAGAAACACAGCGAGAGAGGGAACACAAGCAGAGGGAATGGTAGCCGGAGAAGCAGGCTCCCTGCTGAGCAAAGAGCCCCACGCGGGGCTCGATCCCAGGACCCTGGGATCATGACCTGAGCCGAAGGCAGAAGCTTAATGACTGAGCCACCCAGGCGCCCCCAGAAAATCAAACTCTTATGAGGCACTGAGGGCTCCTCACAATCTGGTCCCATGCACCTCTCCAGCCTTATCCGGCAGCACCCTCTCTGGCTTCTCACCAAGCTCCTGGGCTTTTCTAGTCCTTTTTTCCCAGTCTCTTTCAAAAGCCAAACCCTGCACACCATTTGCTGCTCTCCTTTTAGCCTGGAAAGCACTGTCCCGTCAACTTTGAGTTTCAAAGTAAAAATCACATCCCTATTGAAAACTATTCTCCTGTTATTCTTACAGAGAAACCCATTTCTTTTATATGTAGGACTCCTTGCAACCTGTAATCAAAATATTGATTGGTGTACCTGTCTATAGTCAAACTAGCCAAGAGACTGTAAGCTCCTGAGGGCAGAGATCTTGCTTTCTTCACTCTTGTATACCTGCCTATGCACATTATCTAGCACAAAACAGGCCCTCAAACAGCTGACGAGTGGATGGAAGTAGGACATGTAATACTGCAAGGTGAATATTTCTCACTCTGTTATCTATGGTCCTCTTGTAGAAACTACATCCTGGGTGCTAGCTATGAACCATAAAGATCTCTAATCCGTACAACTCTGCATTGCGATAGACATTATTTAACCTGTTTTATAGATAAGGAAGCAGTTTCTCAGAGGGTAACTTGCCAGAATTCTAACCCAGGTGGACCAACTCCAAAGGCCGTGCCCTGCCTTACAATATAGCCTTTCAGGCACTTCAACGTGTTTCTCCTCTATCATTTAAGTGGTAGGCAAAGCTTATACAAATGTAAGACTACAAAGCAAAACCATATTCAATATCCACACTCATGGATGGAAGATCCAGGAAGAGAATTTGGTGTAACCTAATTGTTTTCCTTCTGAATCCTCAGGGCTGGGAACGGGCTGCCTTTAAAACATCATTACACCCCGTTAAAATGCATGTGGCTACTAAGGCAGTTTGGAAGATAAAGTCTACACAAATGAAATCTGAGAGCTGCTAATAATAAATAATGCTAATGGTTTCCCCAAAACGCATTCATTTGGCAACACACAGCCTTTACCAGGATGGGTAATTTTCTTACATAAATTCCCTTCACTACCTCTTATCCGCAGTTAAAGATAAATGATATACTTAATTGTATTAACTGAACATATTCAACTGGACCTCCACAAGTTTTCTGACATGTAAACACCAACCCACTTTATTCCTGTTTAAAACAAATAAACAACCCTCCCACCTTAAGAAAATGCCACACATTTTAAGGTGTGTATAAAAGGGAAGACCCTCAAACCGACTTCCGTACTTAACTCAGTAGAATACCCACTCCAATTTCCCAATATTGGAGATTAGAGAATTAAAAAGTGTACATTAAAAGCATTTGTAAAAGGTGGATTTCTCAGGAAGTCTGAGGCAAAACACCTGCCGCTTTGCCCGAGCTAACCAAACACTAAGATCGTTACGGTTTGGAAGCGACAAGCCAGGAGGCAGGGATTTCACAGACCGGGTAGGGATTCTCCGGCCACGGAGGGCGGGGAGGGCCCGGCAGCTATGGCGACCCGAGGCCGGGACTGGCCCGCTCGGGCCGGGGACCCCTCGCCGCTGCCGGGACGCTTCTGCCGGATTCGGCGTGCTGGCCCGGGGTCGGGCCAGGGGGCCCTTAGCCACGCGAGCCACCCGATACGACAGGCCGCACTCACCTCGGCGCCGGCGGAGCCAGCGCTCCGGGCGCAGGCGGCGCTGGACTGCAAGCGAAGGGTCTGCGGGAGGGGCGGGGCGCCGGGGGGCGGGGCGAGGCGCGGACGGCGAGGGGCGGGGCGGGGCGGGGCGGAACCCGCACGACGGAGAGTGGGGGAAGAGTGAGCTGTGGAGAGAAAGAGGAAGCATCGCGATAATTCGCCCCTGTTCTCGCGGTTTCAAAACCGCATGGACGAGAAGTTCGTTTTCCAAGCGATGTGCCTATTGGCCAAGAGCAAGACTTCCTCCAGACGGGCTCCGCCCGCCGCTCTACGTAGGCTTCCCGCTGCCTCCGGAGTTTTGTTTTGTTGATTGTAGTCTTTTGCTTTGCTCTCTGAGGCGCGATTTAGCCCGCTCGAACCTCGGGAATTGCCAGTGACTGTTGTGTTCTTTAATTCATACATTCATTTAGGCCCTCCAGCTCTCAATTCATTGTATACATTGGGGAATTACCATAACAATAACACCCGAGCGCTTACTGTGTACCAGGCAGCGTTCTAAGAGCTATGCATAATCTCAGGACACGGGTAGTATTATTATACTCGCCTAACGAATGAAAAACTGAGGTCCGGTGGGTTGATGTAATATGGCCAAGATTAATTATCAAGTGGTGAGCCTAAGCATGGCATTTAAGGGCTCACTGTGCGCGCCGACAGGTTTGTTCCAAAGATGAGGCGGGTAATCGAGTCTCCACTCTTGAAATACCTGAGGGTTATTGTGAGAAAAGATCGCTTAAAAGGACAATAGCAGCTTAGTAAGTTAAATATTACCGCAGTTCCTAGCACGACTGAGTAGGCCGTCAATAAATAGGTTTTCAAGAAGAAAATTCCTATGTCAGCGGAAAGAGACATCAAAGGAAGAGAGCTTTCTGTGGGTAAAAAGAATTCCAAACATTGTTAGGGAGCATTTTAAGAACAATTTTATTTTTTAAATATTTTATTTGTTAATTTGGCAACTTTCTGAAATGGAGAGTTTTTTTTTAAATTTCCTCTCATGAAGCTGCTGCCATTCATTGTTGTTGAAAAGCTTGCTGCTGATTAATTTATTAGCGATGCATTGTCAAGCTACTTTGACTTTATAAATCGTTTCGCGTTGGTTCATTTTATTACTGTTAGAGATGAATAATCTCAAAAGCAGAGTGATACT
This sequence comes from Procyon lotor, assembly GCA_028646535.1. NCBI lineage: Eukaryota > Metazoa > Chordata > Mammalia > Carnivora > Procyonidae > Procyon > Procyon lotor. Next base: position 219,459 of record JAQQSY010000022.1, read on the forward strand.
AAATAACACCTACTCCAAAACAAGATACGGGTTATAAGGAAATACTCATTTCCTATTTATTAAACCTGGTTTTCAGAAGTTACTGAAGTATATGGTAAGGGGAATGTCATGTAATTCCAAGAACTTTGTTACACATTGCTAAATACCTAAGAATTTGTAGTACTTAAGAACTTTTCGCTAGGCTTATAATGAGGAAACCTACAGTTTGTGTAAAAACAAAAATAGGGTGTTAAGGGTCGACCCAAACAAGGAGACTTGCTAATATTGGAAAGTAACCCCAAAATTATTAACGAGGACAAATTTTTAAAGCAATGTTAACCACGTAGTCTTCATTTCTTAAAAAAATGAAATATTTTAACGCATGAATTTAACATCTGATGTTTCATCATAAAAAAACGAACCATCTCACAATAACTTCCACGCCCCTGAAACGGACCCAATAATAGCCAAGTGAATGTTTGTGTCAGAAAGGCCATTTGAATGTGTCTATTTTCACATTTTGCCTCCCTCAAAATTCTTTAAGCTAGCGGTTTTGCAATCTTTGACAAACCTTATTAACATCAACAGGCAGCGATACCACTTTAAGAAAATTCCAAGAAAAAAAAAATTTTTAAATTCCCACCTCTGGCTCCCCAGGATTGGGTTGCAAACTTCGACAAAATACTGTTCTCCACTCCCTATTGGTGCATGCTCTATCATTCACTCTTCGCCTGGAGTTTTGTGAGGTACCAAGTTGCTTTTCGGGAAAAGGCTGCTATAATTTAATCTGGAAGTGCCCTGCTTTAGACTTTTTCATGGTTATTAATTTGTACAAAGAATCACAAACTGATATAGCGGGAACCAAACTGGCAAATCAGGCTGCCGAGACAACTGTGTAATTCGCTGGAAAAAGAAACGGAGAACCTCTCCTGCTTACGGGGTAAATGGACAAAGGATTTTACGACACAGAGATTTGAGAGTTAAAGAAAGTTTTCCGGTTTTTCGGTAGTTGTAAAGGAATAAGCGTGAAAGGAGAATTTAACATACAGGCACAATCTAAGAGTGACAGGAAGAAGAGTTTTCAGAAAGTGTTTTTAGGGTAAGGTTGGGAGAACGTTATTTCCAAACAATGAGTGGATTTGGGGATGGTAAAGAGAGCAAGGTAATAAGAGTAATTGTAGATTAGTATATACCCTAAAAAGCTGTGGTTTGTTGTTGTTGCTTTAGTACGGATTTAAAGGGACACTTAGAAATATTAATGTAATTTTTAAGTGAAATGGGTATTTTTGTATATTATACCTAGCATAATAGACAATTCACCTATCAGAAGATAGAGAAAAATAGAATCAGCTTTGGATCCAAATTTTGTATGTATTTGTAGAATAGGAAATTCAGAGACAAATCTGCTAATGACCAAGGAAAGTATAATATTGTTGTATGAAGCAGAATCAGTAGGTAATTAATGTAAGAATAAATTCTAAAAAAAGAAATCCAACATTTATATTTTCAAAATGAGGATTTTCATTAAAACTAAAACATGAAAGTTCAGGAAAATCTTGACAAACAAGAATAACTTATATTTGAAATAGCAACATGATACTTTTTTGGGATTCGGTGCAATATATAATTCTAAAATACAGCATCTTAAAGATTCTCCAGGTATTAATTCAACTAACAAATATACTTAGTGTCACATCTATATCTCTACAGGGGATAACTTATAGTAGGTATGCAATAAATATTTCTTGAATGGCTTCTGTTATATGGGAATATAAGATAATGAAATTAAGTCCCTCCAGAAGCTCATACTCTAGCTGGGAAAATGTGGTTCAAAACATTTAAGTCAAAACTTCTGGACAGTTCTTGATGCATAGATGCCTATTTTGTAGACCATAGGTGCTTCAAGAGTGTAGATCAATGTGATCTGAAATATTCAGGAGGAGCTCTGCAGTGAGCTTACAACCCAATTCAGTCCTGAGCAATTGTCAAAATTTCCGTAGATCAAAAAGAAGGGAAGTGGCATCCCAGGTAGTGGAGGAGTTGTTAGCAAATATGTACAGCCCTAAAGAATAATCGCCTCAGACTGCAGCCCAGGGTTCATCTGGGGAGTTTGTTTTGTTTGTTTGTTTGTTCTTTAAAAAAAAAAAAGCAAAAAGGACATACGAAGTTGCGTCAAGAGTCAAAATTGCTAGAATTAAGGGTTTTGGTCCTGGGTTTTGAGCAGGAATGAGACTTAATGAAAGTAGTAATGGAAAAATATTAAACTGATAATATAAATTAAGACGGTTCCGAGACTAGAGACTGGAAATGAAAGGATTAAATAATAATGGAGTAGCAGCCTCATAAGAGATTTTATCCAAGTAACTTCACTTTCCCATGGTGGACTAACAAATCTTAAGGCGTTGCCTTGTATTCTTCTAAAGAACTGAACTTATTTTTTTTTTAAGATTTTATTTATTTATTTGTCAGAGAGAGAGAGAGAGAAAGGGCACAAGCAGGCGGAGTGCCAGGCAGAGGCAGAGGGAGAAGCAGGCTCCTTGCTGAGCAAAGAGCCCGAAGTGGGACTCGATCCCAGGACCCTGGGATCATGACCTGGGCCAAAAGCAGCTGCTTAACCAACTGAGCCACCCAGGTGTCCCAGAACTGAACTTATTTTTTTGTTTAGTGGTACAAATACAAATTTTACCAGGTGTGGTGTTAGTGGTGGTGCAGTTAACACCATAACCATGATTGTTACTCCCCTTGGATCAATTCTTCTTTTGCCTTGGGATTTAAGTGTGTTCCTTGGTTCTGTTTAACTGAATTGAAGGAATTTCAACCAAAAAAAAACAAAAAACAAAAAAACACCTTATATTGAAGAACACCATAGGAGAATGGGAAGTGTTCTTACTCGGACTGTAGGCTTTCACTTGACCTGTTTCTCTGAGATGAAACTAAATTACATACACTCAGGGAGTTGCCAACACGTACCAGATACTTTCCTCAGTGTTGGGCAAACAAAAGTGAATCAAGGATAAGCTCCCCCCAAAAAAGCAGAGTGCTTCAGAGACACCAAGCAAGATATTTGTCTCCTGCCTTAAAACTTGCTTCAAAAGATCCTAATTTGTTGACCAGTGGTTCTTACTTAGGGAGACCCAGAAGGAGGGATCTTTGGTTCTGGCAAAGAACTCTGAGAACTTCTGACTGGAGTTGACTGCTGTGGTGGAGTGCAATGCTCATCAAATCTACTCAAATATCTCTTTGCTCTCCTGTATATCCTAGCCCTCTTAGAAGTGCAGAGAAAAAATGAAATATTAACACAGATGACCTGTGTCACTTCTGGCCAAGGGTGGTGAAAAGTTCATCTATAAATGTTCGGTCTCTTGGTCTGCCATGACTCCTGTTAGTTAAAGCTTGTTCAGCTTGGATATCTGAGTCACTCTGTGAATCACATTCCTACTCCCTAAACCACGTGAGTCCAGTAGCATGAAGGAATTAAAATGTTACCTCGTTTTAGCCCATCAAATCTTGCGCACCCCACTGTTAGCAGGTTTTCCTCTGTGGACATTGGCATTTATTTAAGTTTTCTTTAGTTTAAAAAAAAAATGCCCTACGTAACTGAGTTTCAGGTATCAGGTGTATGAGGTGTTTGGAGAGAAAAATTACACCATGAAGATTGTTTAATTGTTCATCCAGTAAACATTTATTGAGGCCTCATAGGTGCTAGGTACTAAGGCATTTGAACTATCTATTCACAGAACCATAATATTAGTTTAGGATTGGTTTTCAAGATTTGGGGGCCCCTGCCACATTATCTTTGGGAATTGGGGCTGACCTAACTTTGAAAAATCTTGTAGGGGTACCTGGGTGGCTCAGTGAGTTAAGTGCCTGCATTTGGCTCAGGTCACGATCTCATGGGTTGTGGGGCAGAGCCCTGTGTGGGGCTCCATGCTCAGCACTGAGTTGGCTTCTCCTTCTCCCTCTGCCCCTCCCCAGCTCATGCTCTCTCCCCCTCTTTCTCTCTTGCTCAATCTCTCGCTCTCAAATGAATAAATAAACTCTTGGAAAAATAATAAAATAGGGGCGCCTGGGTGGCTCAGTGGGTTAAAGCCTCTGCCTTCAGCTCAGGTCATGATCTCAGGGTCCTGGGATCGAGCCTCGCATCAGGCTCTCTGCTCAGCAGGGAGCCTGATTCCTTCTCTCCTTCTGCCTGCCTCTCTGCCTACTTGTGATCTCTCTCTCTCTCTGTCAAATAAATAAAATCTTTTAAAAAAAAGAAAAATAATAAAATAAATTAAAATAATTAAAAAGGCTTGTAGTCATAGATATTTAAAAGCCAGAATTACACATGAAACTGCATTGTGGTTTTATAACTATTTTTAATGGCTTTAGTGAGGTATTATTTACATACCATAAAATTCACTCATTTTAAGGATACTACTCAGTTTTTTAGAAAATTTACAAAGTTGTGCAAGTAATACCACATTTAAATTTTAGAAAATTTCCTTCACCCTAAAAAGATCCTTTGTGCCTATTTGTAGGCACTCACCAGTCCTACCGAGGCCCAGGCAATCACTATTGAACTTTGTTTCTATAGGTTTGCCTTTTCAGGACATTTAATCATACAATTTGTGGTCTTAGCATCTGGCTTTCACATAGCATAAGGTTTGTAAAGTTTAGCCATGTTATAGCTTGTATCAGTACTTCATTCCTTTTCACTGCCAAATAATACTGTCATATGTACAATATACCACATTTTGTCTATTCATTCACCAGTTGATGGACATTTGGATTGCTTTCAATTTTTAGCTATTGTCAATAATTCTTGCATGAAGATGTGTACAAGTTTTTGTGTGATCAAGTGTTTTCAGTCTTAAATACAGCAAACATCCTTGCCTTTTTCCATTCTTAGAAGAGAAGCATTCAAATATTCACCATTAAATGTGATGTTAGCATTAGGTTTTTTAAAAGTTTTTATTAGCCCTTTATCAGGTTAAGGAAGTTTTTTCATGAGTAGGTGTTGGACTATTCCAAATGTTTTTTTCTGCGTTTTTTTAAAATGATCATGCCGTTTTTGCCCTCTTTTCTGTTAATGCAGTGTATTACATTAATGATTTCAGATGTTAAACCGACTTTACATTTGTGGGATAAATCCCCCTTGGTCGTAATGTAAAAGGATTCTTTTTATATGTTGCTAGATTTGGTTTTCTAATATTTTGTTGAGGACTTTTTGTGATTACAATCATAAGGATATTTGTTTATTGTTTTATTACATCTTTGTCCGGCTTTGATATCAGGATAGTATTGGCCTCCCAGAATGAGTTAGAAGGGATTCCCTCCTCTATTTTCAGATAGAATTTGCAAAAGATTCATATTACTTCTTTAAGGGTTTAGTAGGATTTACCACTGAAGACATGTTGGCCTGGGCTTAGATTTGCATAAATATTTTAAATTATTAAGTTATTTACTTGTTATAGTTCTATTCAGATTTTTAATTTCATTTTGATTCGGTTTTGGAATTTTGTATCCTTCTAGGATGTTTTTCCATCTCATGGCTTTTTGATGCCTCAGCTTACCTATGGGCAAAGTTGCTTTTTAACTAGTACACTGTCATACAGTCATAATAGTTATTTCCCAGAAACCACTGCTCCTGCCCTTTCCTCAAGCTTCCCCATATCCCCCAACAAGTCAACACCTAATGGTTAACATCTGTAACAGCGGGGGACCTTCTGAACCTAGTTCCAGCATAGTTGTCATTTATATAGACTGGTCGGTCCTCCTCCTATATCAGTTATTAAATTTTTGAACCTCCCCTCTTGGAGGTGGAAGACTGAGACCCCACTTTAGACTTGTTCCTCCCATTTTGATCTGAGGCTGATCGTGTGCTTCAGCATTCCACTGGACAGGTCTGGCAGAAGGAATAGCATCAATTGATTGGATATGTCTGACTGACAGTTGTGGGCACTGATAGACCTGGGAAGCTTTCCCCAAGGTCCGCAGAGAGAAGGTGGTGTGTGGGGCCAGGCTGATTTCTAATGAAAATTTAACCCCCAGCTATGGCTATTACAAAGAAAAGAAAAGTGGCTGATGATAAGCATGTAGCTCCAAGTAAGTGAAGGGAAGACTATGTCTTTGTGCTACAGATGTTACTGTAAGACGCAACACACATTGAAACAGATACATCTTTATTTTTTTCATTTCTTTTTAAAGATTTTATTTATTTACTTGACAGAGAGATCACAAGCAGGCAGAGAGGCAGGCAGAGCGGGGGGAAGCAGGTTCCCCACTGAGCAGAGAGCCCGATGCGGGGCTCAATCCGAGGACCCTGAGATCATGACCTGAGCCGAAGGCAGAGGCTTAACCCACTGAGCCAGCCAGGCGCCCCCAAACAGACATGTATTTAAAAGCAAGGTCATGTATTCAGATGTTTCCAGAAGCCAGGCAGGGTAACACGATTCATTTAATCAGCTCAGAGATGTACATTTTGGAGTTTAAACATCTCTGCAATTGGAATGCACGTTACAGTTGATGGCAGGTCATTGTGTAATAGCAGTGTTGTTCTAGTCTTAGTGGTTATAAAATAGTGATATATCTGATAATCTTAAAAAAGTGATGGTAATTTAGGTTAGATTAAATTTAGGAAATGAGTGCCAAGTGACGTGGGCTGGGAAAACCGCATCCCTTTATGTCAGCCTTTCACTTTGAAAAGGGGGGTATGGGGGGCACCTGGGTGGCTCAGTCGTTAAGCGTCTGCCTTCGGCCCAGGTCATGATCCCGGAGTTCTGGGATCGAGCCCCACATCGGGCTCCCTGCTCAAGGGGAAGCCTGCTTCTCCCGCTACCATTCCCTCTGCTTGTATTCCCTCTCTCGCTGTGTTTCTCTCTGTCAAATAAATAAAATCTTTAAAAAAAAAAAAAAAAAGAAAAGGGGGGTATGGGTAGTTACAATAAGAAAAAAGCAACCCAGGACAAGGACAGATGGCAGCTACTTTGTTGCCTTTGTATCCAGGAACAATAGGAAGTGGTAGCAACTGACACCTTACCTCGAGGGCTCCTGCCATTCCCCACTCACTGATGTGGCCCACGATGACATAGGCGCAGTATAGAAGGTGTTCTGAGTTTTCATAGGAAGCCAGAAATCCCAAAAGCTAGATCTTAACATGTATATGAAACTTCTAATTTTAAAATAATGGCTTAATTTTTTTTACTGTCTGGCCAAAAAGAAAAAAAAACAACCCCAAAACCAAAAAAGTATGTGCAAGTTAGATCCAGCCTGTGAGCACTTGGATTATAATTGCTGCCTCAAGGATTTACTATTAGAGGCAACGTGAGACAAACCACTTTTTACGGTTAAGCCAAAAAAGAAAGAAAAATCAGCTCAATTCCAAAGTTTAGCACTAGGTTCAAGGCCCAGAATAGCAAATATTACAGAACGTATTACTTCCGTAGCTTCTTAAATTTCCTCTCTGCCTCCCCTAAATAGAAGATAAGAAAGTGTGGTTAAATCTGTCAAAGATGTTACATTTCCTGGTTATAAAAGCATATGATTACTTTTTTAAATGCAAGCTTAGGTTTCCAAAGCAAGAGTATTTGCTTCCCAGTGCTAGAGACTGGTCAATGAAAGGAAGATGTGGTGGGAAATCACCAAATTATTAGAAGACCCAGGTTCTGATTCTGCCTGTGTGACACGGACAAGTCATTTAGCTTCAGCTTCATTGTCCTAAGTTATAAAATAGGGATAATCATAACTTCCTCCATACCTCACATGGCTGTGGTAAGGGCCACAAAAGATAAAATATGGGAAAGCATAAAGTGTTATGTAATCATCAACTGTTGGTACTGCCCAAATCACATGAGTAGTTGGGCCAACACAGAGACGAATCTCAGATTCCCCCCACCCAATCTCCAGTTCTTTTTGAAGATCACAGCACTTCCTGAAATGACCAAATCATCAACAAACCAGTGGGATGAAGAGATAAGGCTTAAGTCAAGAGCTTATTAGAAAAAAAGCCAGCCACCATCTTGGCGTCCGAGATAGCACGGAGTCTCTGTACAGTGGGATTTCAGCAAAGATTAGATGTTGAACTGAAGGATTAGCCTTTCAAGCTAATGAGTTTTGCTGGGATTCATTGGTCTCTATAGCTTTCTCACAGACTGGCCTTCAGCTAGTTTCTTCCCTCTCTCATGTTTTCCGTCTCTATTATTTCATGAAGGGAAGAAAAGCTCCCACTTTCTTCCTTCTTGGTGAAACTGTAAAGCTCTCTTTTGGATCATTACGGAGCGGCCACACTTTACCTTGGTAACTATATCCAGTCTAACTGCTTCAACGCTCACCTCTAGCCATCTCAAATCCTGTTTGTATGTAGGCATGGAATAAGTTACTGATTTTTTTTAAAAGGGAAAGGAAAAAATATGACCTTTAAAAAGATGTTACTCAGAACTAGTGGTATATTTTTAACTTCTTTTTTATTTTGAAAAAATTTTTAAGTAGGCTCTACACCCCCATGGGGCTTGAACTCATGACCCTGAGATCAAGCGTCACATGCTCTCCTGACTGAGCCAACCATGTGACCCAACGTATTTCTAACTTCTAAGCTGGACATTCTTATATAAAGTCCCACAGCCTCAAATTCAATCTGGCTGAGACCAAATTGATTATCTTATCAAAATGACCATTCCCCCTTTACTCACTACTTCTGTCCACGGCATTACTGTGTTTTAGGGATCAGTAAACTTTTTCTGTAAAGGGCCAGATAGTAAATGCTTTAGACTTTGAGAGCGGTAAAATTTCTGTCACAAATACTCACCTCGGCAGTGGTAGTACAATATTGGCCATAGGTAATATGTAAATTATTGTGTTGTGTTCCAATAAAGCTTTATTTATAAAAACAAGGAGTGGACAGCACTTAGCCTGTGCCATAGGGTGCCAGTGCCTATCTCGAGTTTCTGGATGAAAATGTCAGAGTCAGTCTTGACTATCTTCCTTCTTTAATTTTTACATCCAAGCAGTTCTGAAGTTGTAGTAATTGTTTCTTTCAGTAATTCTTCTTATCCTTCCCTTCCCTTCTCTCTTCCACTGTGTACCTGAATTCATTCTGTGCAATATTAAGTGATTCATTTGACTGGTGGTAAGGGGTGGCTGCAGGACCACACCCACTTACTGAAGAGGGTACTGGATTTTCTAGGGAGAAGTTTTTTTGTTTTTTTTGTTTTTTAAGATTTTATTTATTTGACAGAGAGAAACACAGCAAGAGAGGGAACACAAGCAGTGGGAATGGTAGCGGGAGAAGCAGGCTTCCTGCGGAGCAGAGAGTCTAGGGAGAAGTTTTTAGAAGCATATAGAATATTCTACTTTTATCTTTAGGGAAAATGTCTACTTTGTCAGAATATAAACTATAGAAAGTAAAACCTGATGAAATCTTCTTAGGTGGTGGATCATGGTTAAAAATGGTTGTCAAACATTGCTCAAATTTGGAATTTCCCAATATATGCAGTGTTCACAATTGGTGATGCCTAATGTGATATTAGGTGGAACACAGACCAACTTTTAAAATATTAATGCTTACATTTTTATTTTAATGTGTGTTGGAGAAAATATGACATCAAATCCATAATACCACTGACTATTAGGGTAAAGCTGAAGTAGTATTTAGGTTTTTAACAGGTTGTAGTCTTAAAGAAAAAGTTAACATTGTAGACAGAATACAGATATGCTAATGGTTATCAAGATGGTAGGAGACTATCTAAAGTTTGAAAATCAGTGGCCACTTTGCCTCCTGTAGTTTCCATTATGTTTGCCTATCAACTGAAGATCAGTCGCAGTATTTTCATTTCTCTTTCTTGATAAAACCTTCAGGGGCTCATCACTATCTGCCAAATAAAAAGTCAATCAAACTCTTAGCCTAAAATCAATGTCTTCTAAACTTATTTTTTAAATTTTATTTATTTATTTGACAGAGAGAGAGAGAGAGATCACAGGTAGGCGGGGGTTGGGAGGGGAGAAGCAGGCTCCCTGCTGAGCAGAGAGCCCAATGGAGGGCTCAATCCCAGGACCCTGAGATCATGACCTGAGCTGAAGGCAGAGGCTTTAACCCACTGAGTCACCCAGGTGCCCCATAAAATCAATGTCCTCTAAACCTGGCTCCAGCCTCCCAGTTTTCCTCTATTTCCCGGCTTCCCAAACGGCACTCAAAAAGTACCAGTTTCATAAGACTTAATGAGTGTTCCAGAAAAGAGGATTTTATGGTCCAAAAAGTTAGGGAAAGTGTTGCATACTGTATCCCTCTGAGGTATATTCACAAGGAATTAGATGACATTAAAGTCTTTGAGAAGACTTGAGATAATAAAACTTGTCCATGTTTATGGACATGTTTTGTGGAACCAGTGTTTGTGTTTACCAACTTGGTTGATCATCTTTGTCAATAACCCTCTCTTCTAGATGGTGCATTAATGTCTTGTGGGTCTAGCCTACTAGAGAGATGGGTTTGGAACATGTCTCCAACCCCCAAAGCAACCAAACTGTACCACCCCTAGATAGCTAGATACTATTTCACCTTGCTGTTCTGCTTTGCTAATTATTCACTCTACATGGGGTGCTTTCTCCTCTCTGTCTTTGTTCTCAAAATCTCAAAATCTTTTCAACCGAGCAACCTGATTTCCCCAGTAACTGTTCCTATTTCTGAACAACTGTTCAGAATTGTTCCTATTAATGAACAACAGTAATTGCTCCTATTTCTGAAGTCTTACCACTTTCCACTCTTCCAGCATTTTTTACCACCCAGTATCAGTACCATGGTAGTTGTGTACCTTTTTATCCTGCTAGAGTTTACATTCCGTGGAGTTACTGTTTTCCACATAGTGCCTTCCTTATAGTAGGAATATAATAAATATCTGATGAATGGATGACAATAGGGTGAAATTTGAAATAAATTATCTGTAGTAAATAACAGAATTGGAGTTTGAAGGATCTACATGGGGAGAGGGACGAATGAGGAAGGATCTCTGAAAGCCTGAGATGATAGGTAGGTAGGTAGGTAGGTAGATTAGATAGATAGATATGGATATGGATATGGATATATAATTTTGAAACAACTTTATTCATTTATATACAAAAGTGAACAATCTGATAAATCTTGACTTATATATATACCCATGAAACTACCACCACAATCAAGATAATAATATAACTATCACCCCCAAATGTTTCTTCATAACTCTTTGTGATCTCTACATCCTCCTCCTCCCTGTATCTTCTCCTCAATTCTCCTCACCACCAGACAGTCCAAGACCACCACTGATTTTGTTTTTGGTCTTTACGCGTTGGTTTGCATCTCCTGGAGTTTTATATAAAGGGAGCCATATAGTTAGTATGCAGTCTCTTCCTTCTGGCTTCTTTCACTCAGTGTAACTGAACCAATTCGTGTTATAGCATATCTGTTCCTTTTTATTGCTAAGTGTTAATTGCATTATATAATTTACCACAGCTTGTTTATCCATTTACCAATGGATGGGCATTTGAGTTGTTTCTAGTTTTTGGCTCTAAAAAATAAAACTCCTATGAACATTTGTGCATAAGTCCTCGTATGAACATATGGTTTCATTTCTCTTATGTTAATATCTAGGAGTTAAATGAATCATGTGCTAAGTGTATATTTAGCTTATTAAGAAACTGCCAAATTGGGGCACCTGGCTGGCTCAGTCTCTAGGACATGCAACTCTTGATCTTGGGGTTGTGAGTTGAGACCCCACACTGAGTGTAGAGATTACTTTAAAAAAATGAAATCTTTACCAAAAAAAGGCTGCCAATTTTTTTTTCTAAGTGATTGTAACATTTTGCATTCCTACCAATAGTGTGTGTGAGTTAATGTCCCACCTCCTCACCAATGCTTAAGTACCATCAGTCTTCAATTTTAGTCATTCTGATTGGTGCAAGTAATATCTCATTGTGGCTTTAACTTGTATTTCCCTAATGACCTAATGACTAATGATGTTGAGCATCTTTTCACGTGCCCATTTGTCATTGATTTAATTTCTTTGATGATGTGTCTGTTAAATATTTTACCTATTTTTATAGTGAGCTGTGTGTTTTCTTATATTAAAGTTTTGAGAGTCCTTTACATATTCAGGGTACAACTCCTTTATTAGATACTTAACTTGCAAATACTTTCCTGGAGCCTGTGGTTTGTCTTTTCATTCTCTTAACAGTTTCTCTTGAAGAACAGAAAATTTTTAATTTTGATGAAGCCCTATATGCCGCTTTGTTCTTTTTATGATTCTTTTGTATCATATTTAGGAAATCTTTGCCTAATCCAGGGTCACAAAGATTTTCATATAGAGATCTGTGTTCCATTTTGAGTTCATTCTTGTATGTGGTGTGAAGTAAGGATCAAATAATTTTGTTTTGTTTTATTTTTATATATAAATATCCAGTTGTTCGTTTTTTTCTTTAATTTCAGAGGTAGAGGTTAGTGATTGATTCATCAGTTGCATGTAACACCCAGTGTTCATCACATCAAGTGCCCTCCTTGATTTCCATCACCCAGTTATCCCCAACTTTCTCCCCTCCAGCTACCTTCAGTTTGTTTCCTATTGTTAAGAGTCTCTTATGGCTTGTCTCCCTCTCTGGTTTTGCCTTCTCCTGTGATCCTCTGTATTGTTTCTTATATTCCACATATGAGTGAAATCGTATGATAATTGTCTTTCTCACATTGACTTATTTCACTTAGCATAATACCTCCTAGTTCTATCCACATAGTTGCAAATGGTAAGATTTCATTTTTTGATGGCTGAGTAATATTCCATTGTATATACATAACACATTTATCCATTCATCTGTCGATGGACATCTAGGTTCTTTCCCATATCCAGTTGTTCTAACACCATCTGTTGAACAGACTGTTCTTCACTGAATTGCCTTTGCAATTTTGTCAATGATCAGTTGTTTATATATGCAGAGGTCATTTCTCAACTCTCCATTCTGTTCCATTGATCTCTTTGTCTATCTTGACAGTAATACCAAACTGCCTTGGTTGATTCGCTTTAATGGATCTTGATGAAAAGTCATGTTCGTCCTCTAACTTTATTCTTCTTTTACAATGTCATTACAATACAGGTCCTTTGCATTTTCATATGAACTTTAGAAAAAGTTTGTCAATTTCTACACAAACAAAACCCCTCAAAAAACAACAACAAACCATGCAGGGACTTAGATTTGAATGGCTTTAAATTTATCTATCAATTTGGAGAGAATTGATATCTTAACAATATTGAATTTTCCAACCCATGTTACATGGTATATGTTTAAGTCCTTTTAATATCTCTTAGCTATGTTTTGTAGTTTTTTATCTCTTTAATATCTTTAATTTTGTAATTTTTATCTCTTTAATATAGATATAGTTTTATCTCTTTAATATCTCTTAGCTGTTTTGTAGGGTTTTTTTTTAAGATTTTATTTATTTATTCGACAGAGGGAGAGAGATCACAAGCAGGCAGAGAGGCAGGCAGAGAGAGAGGGGAAAGCAGGCTCCCTGCTGAGCAGAGAGCCTGATGTGGGGCTGGATCCCAGGAGCCTGAGATCATGACCTGAGCTGAAGGCAGAGGCTTTAACCCATTGAGCCACCCAGGCACCCCTATGTTTTGTAGTTTTAATTATACAAGTCACATTCACTTTTTTGGCAGATTTATTTCTATTTCATTTTTTAAAATTAACATATAATGTATTATTTGTTTCAGGGGTACAGGTCTGTGACTTATCAGTCTTACACAATTCACAGCACTCATCATATTTTTTATGCTATTGTACACAGTATTGTATTTTAACTTCAATTTGATTATCCACTGGTAATTATGTAAATGTAATTTTGATATAGTGTTCTTATATCCTACAACCTTGTTAAACATATTTATTCTAGGAAACTTTTCCTGCATATTCCATTAGATTTTCTACATAGATGATAAGAGGGATATACTGTCTGTGGGTAAAGGCATTTTTATCCCTTCTTTCTGATTAGGTTGCCTTTTATTTCTTTTTCTTGATTGATTGCACTGGCAGGCACCTCTAGTACAATGTTAAATAGAAATGTTGAAAGTGAACCTCCTTGTTTTGTTTCTGATCTTAGGGAGAGAGCATTCAGTCACCAATAACTCTAAATTAACTGTAGGTTTTTCTTAGATAGATGCCCTTTTTCAGGTTGATAGTACAATTTTATTCCTACTTTGCTACGGTTTTTTATCAGAAATGGATAAAAGATTGTTGTCAAGTTCTTTTTGGGTATTAATCAAAATGATCATGCAGTTTTTCTTTTGTAGGTTACTGATATTATAAATTACATTGACTGCCTTGTGAATGTTAAGCCAATTTTGCATTCCTGAGATACACTCTACTTGGTCATGATGTATTTTCTTTTTTACATATTACTAGGTTTAATTTGCTAAAATATTGTTTTGAATTTTTGCATCGATATTCCTGAGGAATACTGATCTGCAATTTTCCTTTGTTGTTTTGTCTTGTAATCAAGACAAAGTAAATCAAGACCCTATAATCAAGGTCTCATGGAATAGGTTACGAAATATTCTCTTTTTCAATTTTCTGGAAGAGATTTTAGGAAATTGGTATTACATCTTTCTTAAATATCTGGTAGAATTCACTAGTGAAGCCATTTAGGCCTGGAATTGTTTTTCTTTTTCTTTTTTTGGAGGGAAGGTTTTAAAAATATGAATTCAGTTTCTTTAATAGATATAGTACTATTCAGGTACCTATTTCTTCTTGAGTGTGCTTTATTAGTATTTTGTGTCTTTAAAAGAAATTGTCCATTCATCTAAGTTGTCAAATGTATTGGCATAAAATTTTCACAACATTCCTGTATTAAACATACAATATTTATAGCATCTGTAGTGATGCCATCTCCTCATTCCCGATATTGGTGATTTGTGTCTTCTCTCCTTTTTTCCTGATTAGTCAGGGTAGACATTTATCAATGTGATTGCTCTCAAAGAACCAAATATTGGTTTCATTGCTTTTTCTCTGTTGTTTTTCTATGTTTATTTCATTGATTTGTGAGGTGAAATTTATTATTTATTTTATTATTCTTTTCTCCTGTTTACCTTGAACTTAATTTGCTCTTTTTTTTCTTCTAGTTGCTGAAGGTAAAAAGCTAAGGTCATGAACTTGAGAACTTTCTACTTTTCTTATATAGGCATTTAATGTCATAAAATTTTCTGTAAGGACTGCTTTATTAACATTCTCAAATTCTTATGTGTTGTGTTTATATTCATTCAGTTAAAACTACTTTTAAATTTCTTTTTTGATTTCTTCTTTGAACCATGGTTGGGTTTGTTTGGTTTTTTTTAGAAGTCTGTTGTTTAGGGGCTCCTGGGTGGCTCAGTGGGTTAAAGCCTCTGCCTTCAGCTCAGGTCATGATCTCAGGGTCCTGAGATCGAGCCCCTCATCGGGCTCTCTGCTCAGCAGAAAGCCTGCTTCCCCCTGTCTCTGCCTGCCTCTGCCTACTTGTGATCTCTCTCCTGTCAAGTAAATAAATAAAAATCTTAAAAAAAAAAAAAAAAAAGTTTGTTTAGTTTCCAAATATTTGAGCACTTTCCAAGTATCTTTCTGTTATTGATTTAAAATTTAATCCCAATTGTAGTCATATAATATATTTTGTATGTCTTGGATCCTCGTAAATTTACTGAAACTTGTTTTATGACCCATAACTAAGACAGAATAGAATCTGTCTTAGTTAATGTCTATGTGCACTTGAAAAGAATGTTATTCTACTTTCCTTGAGTAGAGTGTTCTAGTAAATGTCAAATCAGATTTGTTGATGACATAGTTCAAGTCCTATATATCCTTAACTGACTTTCTGCCTATTTGGTGTATCACCTATTAAGAGCAAGGTAGTTAAATCTCAGACTGTAATTGAGGATTTGTCTATTTTTCCTTGCAATTCTATCAGTTTGGGGTGTCCTATTGCAAAACTGTTATTAAGTGTATAAACACTTAGAATGATTATATCTTCTTGATTAATTGACCTTTTATAACTAAAATGACTTTATTTCTGATAATAGTCTTTCCTGTACAATTTACTTTGATATTAATAGAGACAATCCAGCTTCATTTTTGACTAATTTTAGTATATAATTTAGTATATAATCCAACTAGCTTTTGACTAATTTAGTATATATACAAAATTATATATACTAAATTATATATATAAATTTACTTATAAATTATATATAAATATATTTTTATATATTAGATATATAATAGATATATATATAATAGATATATATAAATTATATAATTTTTCATCATTTCCATCATGTACATTTAGTATATAATTTTCCATCATTTCCCTCATCCTTTAATCTAATTGTCTTTCTCTGTTTGAAATTAATTTCTTGTAGGCAACATACAGTTGGGTTTTACATTTTTATCCAATCTGTGGATGTCTGTCTCTTAAGTGGGTCATTTAGACCATTTACATTTAAGGTGATTGCTGATATAGTTAGATTTAAGTCTGTCATCTTGCTATGTATTTTCTGTTTGTCCCATATGTTCTTTGTTCCTTTCCCTACTCTTTTCTAGTTCCTACTGGATTGTTTTTATGAGTCCTTTTATCTCCTTTGTTGGCTTATTACCTAAAATTCTTTGTTTGGTTATTTTAATGGTTACTTGGGGCTTATACTATACATCTTTGACTAGGTCTGCCTTCAATTAATATTATACCAGTCCACATACAGTGTAAGAACTTCACAATTCCATTCCTTCTTTCCTAGTCTTCATGCTACTGTTACACATTTCACTTATACCTATGTTACAAGTCCCACAATACATTATTTTTTTGTTAAAAAAAGTTGATTATCTTTTAAAGAGATTTAAGTAATATGAAAACTGTCTTACATATTTGCCCATGTAAGTGTCATTCCCATTGTCTTCATTCCATTGTGTAGATCTAGATTTCCATTGGCTACCGTTTTCCTTTCTTCTGAAAGACTTCCTTTAATAATTCCTGGAGAACATTGGAGTGCAAATCTGCTGATGATTAATTCTTTCAGTTTTTGGTTTTGAAAGATATCTTTTCACTGGGGCAGAGTTTTAGCTTGACAACTTTTTTCTTTCCGTACTTTAAGCATGTTGTTTTACTCCCTTATCATGTGCTTTTTTCCCCCAAGAAATCTGCTGTCATCTGTATCTTTATTTTTTCATACTAATATGTTTCCCCCTCGCACACACACTTAAGATTTTTCTCTTTACCTTGATTTTAAGCACTTTGGTTATGCCGTGTCTTGGTGGCGTTTTCTGTTTTTTGTGTTTAGTGCTCATTGAACTTCTTGGATCTCTAGATTTTCAAGTCTGGAAAATTTGGGGCTGTTAATTCTTCAAATATTTCTTCTGTCCCTGCTATAGTCTGCTTTCCTATAGAGACTCAAATTATATATATTAGGCAATTTGAAGTTTCTTCATAGCTTATGATTTTTTTAGATGGTTTCTATTGCTATATCTACAATTTCAGTCACCTTTTCATGTGTAATATCTAATCTGTCATTAATCCCATCTAGTGTAATTTTCATCTCACTGTAATTTTCATATCTAGAAGTTGAATTTGGGCCTATCTTTATATCTTCTGGGTCTCCACTTAACTGTTTAAACATATGGAATACAATTATAATAACTATTTTAATCCTCGTTTCTACTAATTTAACATCTGTATCAATTCTGGGTTTTGAGTGATTCATTATTATTCTCATTATGGCCCATGTTTTCCTGACCCTTTGCATGCCTAGTAATCTTTGATTGGATGTCAAACTTTGTAAATTTTACCTTGTTGCATGCTAGCTATTTTTGTGTCCTATACATCCTTGAGTTTTATCTTCTGGGGCAGTTAAGTTACTTAGAAATAGGCTGATCCTTTTAGGTCTTATTGTTATGCTTTGTTAGATGAGTATAAGCAGTGCCCAGTCTAGGGGTAATAATTTCACACTACTGAAACAAAACCTCTCTGAGTGCTTTACCCAGTGCATTATGAATTATGAGTTTTCCTGTCTATTTGGTGGGAATGGGCATTGCCAGCCCTGTGTGAATGCCAGACACTGTTCCTTTCAATATTATTAGAAGGATTCTTTCCCTAGACTCAAATTTTTTCCTTATACACATGCTGATCAATATTTTCTCCCCATATTGTGAGGATACCTTTGCTAATCACCGGATCCTCTCTGCATCTCTAGCCTCTCCAGTAATCTGTCCTATGAACTCTAGCTACCTTGTTCTCCCCCAGTCCTCAGCTCTAGTTCCTCAACTTGGAGTGTCTACCTGGTTACTTCTGTGTTTCTGCTCCTTGCATATCCTAGAAACTTTCTCAAAGCAATAAGCTGGGGTAATCATGGGTCTCACTTTGTTTCTTTTTCCCATGATCACATCTGATATCCCGTCTCTTGAAAACCATTGTTCCATAGCGTTTTTGTTTGTGTGAAGTTTTTTTGTTTGTTTGTTTGTTTGTTTGTTTGTTTTCATGTGTTGGTTGGTTGGTTGGTTGGTTGGTTGGTTGGTTGGCTATTTCAGGCAAGAGAATAAATCTGGTCCCTATTACTCCATCTTGACCAGAAGTGAAAGTTTAATAAGTCAGTTTTTCACTGCTTCAAGGTCAATTTGGGTTCAGGTGATCTAATCTGGGTTCTTTGAGAGTTGTTTGGGCTTGCCTGATTTCTCCTGTATATACATATATAAAATACATATATAAATATGTATATTTCAATGAACAAGGAATGTTTGATTGAGTTAAAATTGGAAATCAGCCTGATAGTTTTACAAAGAAGTTAGTTCTAGTTATCAGGATCTTTTTGGATGGAATGCTACTAGTTTCCAAGAACTCATGGGTGGCATGTTGAAATTTTCCTAGATCTAGCATCAGTTTCTAGGGAAAATGCCTATTTGTCTAAGTAAGTGGGAGCTAAGCTAATGGGAAATTAACATTTAACACCTTTACTTTCTTATTTAGAGGACAATGTATATAAAAGTATGCAAGAATCAAAGGAAACCCCCATATCCAATCACCTAGATGAAATTGTGGCTGCTGTCAGCATAACGCCTAGAAAGAAGATCCAAAACAAGCTGCCTCAGACAGCGCTATTCCAGCCTCCTCGAGAGAAACTCCACCTTTGTGAAGAGAAAGCGAAGTCCTATTCCAGCAGCCACGAAGTAAGGACCCTTCCTTTTCTATGCCTGCGCTCGGGTTATTGACGAGAGTTCAGGTCACATTTCTACCCCAGGAGTTTGGTACAAGAAAGTATATGGAGTAACGAGTAACGGGCTCCCGGCACAGCACTTGGCACAGTCGACATTATACTTCCTGGATGCGTGCACAAATGAACAAACAGGCTTACCCTGACCTCCCGCGAGTGTATACCAGCCCAATCTGTAGGTTTGACCTCCTGTGGTCTTTTTCCATTGGCGCATACACTTTTACTGAGCTCCCCCTAGTGCCGGGTCTAGGAACTGCAATAGAACACAAAGCCGGTGGAACTTAGGCAGAGCTGAACAATTCTTACGTTCTTTTTTTTTTTTTTTTAAGATTTATTTTTATTTATTTGAGACAGAGAGAGAGCATGAGAGGGGAGAGGTCAGAGGGAGAAGCAGGCTCCCCGTGGAGCAAGGAGCCCGATGTGGGACTCCATCCCGGGACTCCAGGATCATGACCTGAGCTGAAGGCAGTTGCTTAACCAACTGAGCCACCCAGGCGCCCAATTCTTACGTTCTTGATCTTCTTGTTTTCCACGTACATCTTTCTCACTCTCTCCTCAAAGTTTTGCTCATTCAATATAAGTTTCTCTGCCACCACTTACATGTCGGGTCCTGTGTGGGTTGAGCGTCTGGCTCTTGATTTTGGCTCCGGGTCCTGGGATGGAGCCCGGCTTCGCTTGCGGCTCCTAGCTCAGTGAGGAGCTGGCTGGAGAGTCTCTCTCTCCTGCTGCCCCCCCCCCCAATAAATAAATAAGTCTTTAAAAAACAACAACCCCAGCAAAGAATTGTAAGAGCCTGAACTACAACAGAGGCAGCAGGGATGCTAAGATCTGACGGGAACTTGGACATGTGGATCCGTGGGGCCTGGTGACTGAGGGGATGACGGGGTTGTAGAGGCAAGAGCCAATCCGGGGTGGGGGAGGGGGGGTATCCAGTTCATGACTTAGCTCTCCGCCAGCTTGTTGGTGGGAGGCTTGTCAGTGCCTTTGGGCTTATTCATTATCCAACACATATTTACTCAGTACCCACTACATGCCAGGCCCTGTGGGAAGTACACAGTAGGCGGCCCCCTTTCTCCCCCCCCAGTTCTGCAAGAGAATTAAGCCCAAATGCCCCCAAAGCGTTTACCGTCCCTAAAGGAGCAACTTCTCTTCTCTGGGTCTGGAGCGGCACTGAATTATTTTCAGGTGAGGAACCCCTGGATACAGTGGTGAACCGCATAGACAGGTCGAATGCCCTCATGTTGCTGAGGGGGCAGTCGGCATTGGAAATACACGATCGAGACAGAGGTTGTGCTATTAAGGAAGGGGGGGGGGGAGGCTGTCTGTGAAGAGGGAACGTAGGAGCTGAGACCTTATGAAGGGAAGGAGCCAGCATGGAGGAATTAAGGGAAAAGAGTTCCAGGGAGAAGGAACAGCACATGTAAAGTCTCTGAGGTGGGCACGAGCGTGACACGTTTGAAGTGAAAGAAGAGACTGTGGTCCGACGTGAAACACAGGTGGAGTTCACTTAGGACCTCGAAGGTCTCCCGCTGAGTGTCCTGGGAGGCCTTAGAAGTGTTTGCAGGAAAGTATTATCATGATGTAATTGGTGTTTTAAGAGATCCGGTTTTTTCCCTCTACTTTTTTTTTTTTTTAAAGATTTGATTTATTTATTTGACAGAGAGATCACAAGTAGGCAGAGGCAGGCAGAGAGGGAAGAAGCAGATTCCCTGCTGAGCAGAGAGCCCGATGCGGGGCTCGATCCCAGGACCCTGAGATCATGACCTGAGCGGAAGGCAGAGGCTTCAACCCACTGAGCCACCCAGGCGCCTCTCCCCTACTTTTTTATTTTAAAATATTTTTGGACCTACAGGAAAGTCCACAAGATTCACCCATTGTTAACGTTTGCTTTATTGCTTTATTTCTCTGTGCGCACGTCATTATTTTTCTGAACTGTCTGAGAGAAAATTGCAGATACTACTGCCCTTTACTCCTTGAAAACCTTAGAGGATACTCACTAGGTAACCACGGTACAATGATTAAAGTTAGGAAACTAATATTAGTATGATATTAGCATGTAATCTAGAGACCGTATGCATATTTCTCAAATTATCTCAGTCGTGTCTTTGGCAGAAAAAAAAAAATCAGATCCACGCTCTGCTCCATAAATTTGTGTGCAATACAGTTGTCAAGTCTTTTTAGCCTTCGTTGATATACTGGAACGGTCCCTTAGCCTGTCTTTGTCTTTAATGATCTTGATATTTTTGGAAAAAGGACTCTGTTCGTCTGCTCTGGCTAGACTGAGTGACTTTAGAGACATTTATTTCTCACATTTTGGGAGACGAGAAGTTCAAGATCAGGGGGCCGGCAGGATTGATGTCCGGTGGGAGCTCTCCCCTTGGGTTGTAGATGGCTGCCTTCTTGCTGTGTGTTCACATGGCCTCTCTGCGGGGGTGGGAGTAGGGGGAGCAAAAGGGGAAGAGAAAGTTGTCTCTTCTTATAAGGACACTAATCCTGTTGGATCAGAGCCCCACCTTTATGACCTCATTTATCCTTATTTACTTAGAGGCCCTATCTCCAAGTGCCACTTTGGGGGGTAGGGCCTCAACATATGGATGGGGGGTCCCCTATATTCAGTCCATAATAAGTTCACTCCAGTTCTTTTATACAGTATCGCTCAAATTGCATTGGTCATGTGTTTCCTCATGAGTAGATGCAGGTTTTTCCTTTGGGGCCAGAATCCCGCAGACATGACCTAGGGGCCTTTCTTAGTGCATCATAGCGGGAGGCATACAATGTCCTCTTGTCTCTTTACTATGATGCTAACTTTGAGCTCTTGAGCCCAGCAGGTGGCTTCTCTATGGAACTGCTCTTCTTGCCTTTGTAATGAATCAGTATCTTGTGGGAAGATTCATCAAGACTCTGTATGTATCCCATTCCTCATTAAAACTTCACTCCCTAGTTCGAGCCTCCACGAATGAGTCTTGCCTGAATCAGTTATTACTATGATGTTTGTTAAATGGCAATTCCCTGACTTAGGCATTCTTTCCACATTTATGTGTTGGCGTTGTTATAAGGAAGAGCTTTTCTATCTTCGCACCTTATTATTCCCTCATTTATACCAGTTATGGGCTCAGGAAATTGTTTTTCAAATGTGTTACAATCCATTATCGTCTTCAAAACTTCATTTGTCCCGTATTTGCCAGCATTGGCCCCTTCATGCCGGCTTCCTCCATGACCTTGGTACATTCTCATTAATCTTTCCTAATTTCTGGCACAGCAAGATTTTTTCAGATTTGTCTGACACTTTCCTTGCTCCAGCTGTGGATTCAGGGACTCCTGGTTCCTCTTAGCAAAGAATAGGGCTTAGACACCAACATCTGGGTATTAAATGCCCATTTTTAAATGTATATGTGGCCAGACCTACTGGGCATAAGAGCTGCATATTTTAATGTTAAGAAGTTTAAGAAATTGGGGGGCGCCTGGGTGGCTCAGTGGGTTAAGCTTCTGCCTTGGGCTCAGGTCATGATCTCAGGGTCCTGGGATCGAGCCCCGCATCGGGCTCTCTGCTCAGCAGGGAGCCTGCTTCCCCCTCTCCCTCTGCCTGCCTCTCTGCCTACTTGGGATCTCTTTCTCTCTCTGTCAAATTAATAAAATAAAATCTTTTTTAAAAAATTAAGGGCATCAGATTAGATTATTTCCAAGGCCTATCCCAGTTATGAAGCTGTCTACCTACTTGTAATTCTCTTGTGTCTACCTCCTCCCCATTCCTGTTGACGAAGCCACCGGAAATGGCAGAATAAAGACCAGAAAGCCAAAGGGGCATTTGAACTTTGCATTTTAGCAAGTAAGAAGGTGGAGGCTGCTCTGCTTTCTATACCCCTGCCCCAGTTGCAGGTGATGAGGACCAAGGCTATGACTTGGGGGGGAGGCTGACTTTCAGTCTACATAGCCCCCTTCTTAGCAATCCGTAGTTGGGATAGACTCCTTATCAGATTAGACCCTCTCTCTTTCTGGCAGACTGTCTGTCTAGACTCCCCCACAGTTTTCATCATTTCTTTCTTTTTCATCCACTATTCATTTGCTGTCTCTCCATGGAAGCCATTCCCTTAACTCCCAGCATCAGCTGGGCTCTACCTGCAAGAGAGGATCCACTGCCAAGATGGCTCAGCCCTCTGGTTGATTAATTGGCGTCAGCTCTTGGTGCCTTTCTACCTGGGCCTCTCCGTGGGAGCCCTTAAGCTTCCTCACAGCACGGTGGTTAGGTTATTAGTTTGCTGGGGCTGCCATAACCAAATAGCTCAGACTAGGTGGCTTCGCCAACAGAAGTTTATTTCCTCAGAGTCCCAGAGGCTACAAGTCCAAGATCAAAGCGTTGGCCAGGTTGACGTTATTGGGAGGCTTAGCTTGCAGAGGGCATCCTCTCGCTGTCCCCACTTCTTTCTTTGTGCGGACCCTTCCCTGGTTTCTCTTCCTCTGCTTGTAAGGACATCAGTCACATTGGATTCAGGCCCTACCCTAACAGCCTCATTTCACCTTACGTCTTTAAAGACCTTCTCTTCATATACCATCACATTCTGATGTACTTGGGCCTCCAGCGTTTGGGTTTGGCGGGGGAGGAGGGGGCACATAATTCAGCCCATAACAGGTTCTAAATAGAAACAGAAAGTGGAAACCTCGAGTTCCTTGAGACCTGGGCCCCCAAACCTGGTACCACATCCTTTCCTCCATATTCCATCAGCCCATCATAAAGCCCAGATTCAAGGCGAAGGAGACATAGACCTCTGCCGCTGCTGGATGGAAAGAGTTAGAGAATTCTGGAGTCATCTTTTAAAAGTACCAGCCTTGCTTTGAGCATACTGCTGCTCTGGGCTAACCTGGAGCTCGAAAGGCCAGCTCCCTGTTCTTTTTGTCCCAACACGGAATATAAATGGACTTCTCACTCCTTGAATGAAATCTGTTTGTCAGTCCTGCCAACATCCCTACCGTGCTGCTATCCTAGGCTGCAAAGAACGGTACTTGAATTGAGAACTAGTGAGCATTATTTGAAAATCTACTATTGACTTGTCCCCCCCCGTGCCTGAAGGTTCATAGCTGGGCAGCTGGAAACCCTAGGGGATGGTGACAAGTCTGCTCTAGTTTTTCTATGTTTTCTTGATTTATCCTATTTTTCACAATGTAGTACAAGCTTAAATGTTTTAGAAATCGAAATAGACTGTGCATTTTACTTCTTTCTGCCATTTATTGTCTCTTTCGCCCTACACCTGATGAATAGTCCACCCGCCCCAAAGAGATCTTTGCTTCTTTTGTTCTCTGGTGGACTCCAAGTGCTTACAGCTGTGTCCAGCCTGTAGGGGGCACTCAGGAAATACACACTGGACCAAAGTGCAGGTTGACTTTCTGCTTTGTGACCCTGCGTTTTCCGTGGTCTGACTGGTGAAGCCCATTTTCTCTTGGTCGCAGTATAAACAGGCTATCCAAGAGCTGGTGCGCTGCATCGCGCTGACGAGGATTTGCTATGGTGACTCCCATTGGAAACTGGCAGAGGCACACATTAATCTGGCTCAAGGTTACCTCCAGCTGAAAGGTGAGTTCCTCCCAGACCCGGGAGGATCGCTCCTTGGGTTTCTGCTCTTTCGTGCAAATTTGACTCACATCTACCTAGAAGGGTTCATTGTGTTTTCTTGAATAGTCTCCTGTCCACACACTGAAGAGCCATCTCCTTTCAGAAAGAGTCAATAAGATTTTTTCTGATCTATAAAAAGAGAAGGAAGATTTTGGCCCTTTGGACGGCTTGGGAGGACCCTTTTTTAAACATATAAATTCAATTAGTTAACATGTAATGTATTATTGGTTTCAGGGGTGCAGGCCTATGATTCATCAGTCTTCTATAACACGTGGTGCTCGTTATATCACGTGCCCTCCTTAATGCCCGTCACCCCGTGGCCCCATCCCTCCATCCTTTTCCCCTCCTAGCACAGAAAGAACATCTTTCCATCCAAATCTCAGGATTTGGGGGTTCTAATTGGGCTGACTTGGATGGTATGTCAGAGGCAAGGAGTAGTCTGATTGGCTTGATCCACTGATTCCTGGGGGACAGGCTGGCCTTGGCTAAATCACACGGATTGAGTGTGCAGGGACCCAGGTGTCCCCCAAAGAAAACAGGAAGGGGGATGGATGCAGGGAAAGCATAGCCTGTCTTCTCCTTTCTGGCTGGGCATCCTAGGGCGAGGTGTAAAGAGTACATCTCCAGGGGCGCCTGGGTGGCTCAGTCGTTAAGCGTCTGCTCAGGTAATGATCCTAGGGTCCTGGGATCGAGCCCCACATCAGGCTCTCTGCGCAGCAGGGAGCCTGCTTCTCCCGCTACCATTCCCTCTGCTTGTGTTCCCTCTCTCGCTGTGTTTCTCTCTGTCAAATAAATAAAATCTTTAAAAAAAAAAAAAAAAGAGTACATCTCCTTTCTTCAATGGAAAGGCAATGATAATGATGATGGTGGTACTTTAACTTCCCACGATTAATCCAGTGAATAAATAAAATAACAAGAAGTGGAAAACACTGCAATGCTCAGCACAGAATTATCCCCCAATAAATTTGGCTAAATCCGATTATCGACTGGTCCCACCTATTAGATCAAAGACTGTTGGAACCAGAGGGGACCCTGGAGATCATCCAGTTCAAACCCTAACCCCTTCCTATATTTTTAGAGTCAGAGGGAACGAGTGAGCTGAAACAATTTGCCACAATTTACATGGTTAGTAAGTAGATGATTTTGTAAGTAGATTTTGCCCGCCAGTGCCAGTGGCCCAGCATCTGGGATTTCAAATGATGCTTTTCTTGCACAGCCTGCTATCTTTTTGCATGATAGTCTTTCTTTCTCAATTTAAAGTTGAGAAAGGGGCGCCTGGGTGGCTCAGCGGGTTAAAGTCTTTGCCTTTGGCTCAGGTCATGATCTCGGGGTCCTGGGATCGAGCCCCACATCGGGCTCTCTGCTCAGCAAGGAGCCTGCTTCCCCCTCTCTCTCTGCCTGCCTCTCTGCCCACTTGTGATCTCCCTCTCTGTCAAGTAAATAAATAATAAAATCTCAAAAAAAAAAGAAAAAGAAAAAGAAACTCCAATTAAAAAAAAAATAAAGTGAAAGCAGTCTCTACTCTTTATTAAGGTCTCATTGAATGTTAGGCACCATGCTAACTATCCCCCATGCATGCTCTCATTCATTCTTCATCACAATCCTATACAGGGGGAGAAGAGGGTGATATTATCATCACTATTTACAGTTGTGGAAACTGAGGCCAACGTTTCAGAAGAAGTGGTGATTCAGGGAACTCATTCTGGGCACTTCGATGTCAGAGCCAGTGTTCTTAAACCTCGACTCACACAGCCTCAGGTAGACTGAGTTCCTTGAGGGAACGTACTAAAATTGATAATACAGTGCGCCCTTATCCTTTGTAACATTGCATGCGTAATTGACACTGATAGATTTCTCGTAGGTTGATTACACGCGTGCTTCAAAAAAATTAGACAAAATTCTCTGGAGTAACGAGCCCTGGATGTTGTATGCAACTGATGAATCACTGAGTTCTACCTCTGCAACTAAGAAGACAGTATATGTTAATTAAATTGAGTTTAAACATCAAAACAAACAAACAGAGAAAAATTAGACAAAATTGTCTGAGAGTTCCCACATGGAGAACATACCTTGGATTTTCTCCATCAGAAAATATATTCTTCTGTTTTCTACACACAGGAACAGAATTAATGTCCTATTTTTGGCAGCTTTGTTTTAGAGATTTGAGATATAATTTCATACGATGTGTGTGTGGATGTGAGTGGAAGAGAGGATGCTGGTGGAGGGGGGAGGTTGGGGGTCTGGGCAGGTGAAAAGTCACCCTTACCACAAATTAATAAGCCCATGGAAGAACCCTGGAGCACACTGGGGAATTAGTGCTCGGGAGTGATTCTTTTTCTCTGCATTCCATTTTTGTTTCATGTTTGTCAATAACCTCGTAAGAATGAGAGATTGTATCATATTAGCCCATTCTGTCGTCGGAATCATATTTGTAAGTTTCTGTAGATTATCACGGTATTCGTATTATATTAAAGCAAGTCTCTGAAGTTATGATTATGGGTAGACAAGCAGAAGATTCAGAATTTTTAGTATTTCAGTAAGATCGCTGCCACAAAGCCAGGATTAAAAAAAAAGTCATGAATACCTTATTTCCTGCCCAGAATGCTATAGGAATGCAAGGAAGCCCTTGCATTCCATTTGTTTCCTTATAATTATTTATATTTATTTATATATAAATATTATATATTTATATTTCTTTACATATACTTATATGTATTTATAAATCTATATAAAAAATATATATTTATATATATATAATTATTATATTAATTATATATTCCTTATAATTATTTAGAATTCTATATTCTAATTATTAGAACATATTTTATATCTGATATTGGTGAGCTTTCAAAGTTGTTCAGTCCCCGCTCGTTCTGTTTGCTTCTAGAAAGGGCGTCTGGGGAGATATTTGTCTTGAGTACGAGGTGGAAACGACTCCTTTGGTTTTTACAGTCCAGACAGTATCTCGCGCTGTCCTGATCCAGCTCTGTGTGTCCCTTGCCGATACTTGGAGACCTCGTTCGGTTTCCCAGCCAGAGGTAACTATGGTCCTGTGCCACCGACGTGAAAGAGAAACTGAAACCTCTTTTCCTTTGCCCACAGGACTGTCGCTGCAAGCAAAGCAACATGCAGAAAAAGCCAAAGAAATCCTCACCAACTCCATCGTGCCTCCCTATAATGACAATACGGATGTTTTCAAGTGTTCCATTGAGCTATTCCATACCATGGGGAGAGCCTTACTCTCCCTTCAAAAGTATCCTTTTGTTTCTAATCTTTCCACCTAGAAAAGCCCCCCCCCATGTTGCTTATATTTAATTTTCTTTTTTTTTTTTTATGATTGTATTTATTTCTTTGAGATAGAGAGAGCATGAGCGCATGAGAGGGCGCAGAGTGGGGAGCAGGGGGCCTGAAGCAGGGCTCGATCCCGAGACCCCAAGATCATGACCTGAGCCGAAGGCAGCCGCTTAACCGACTGAGCCCCACAGGCGCCCCTTTATTTTCAAGGCCAAATCAGAAAGGGACTGGTGGCTCAGGAAGGGTGATGGGAAGTTTAAGAGCCAAGGATGTCCAGGAACTGGGGGCCCAGAATCTAGAACCATGTGTGAAGTTTCCTGAACACAGCCCAGATTTAAGGAAGCTTCGGAGAATTTGTCGAAGGCGGAGCGACTTGCAAAGGAGCTGCTGCAGTGTGGAAGGATTATAAAGGAGGAATGGATAGAAATCCAAGCACGGATCAAATTGTCATCTGCACAGTAAGTTTCTGGTTTAGGACGTTTTGCGTACAAGATGGCCGGGGGTTCTCTGCCAGAACAATCTGTCTTCAGGCAGAAGGAGTTTCTCCATGACGCTGTGTCCGTGGCTTCCCCGTGGCCATTGTCCAGAAGCAAAAAAGGACCGTGGTCATGGCACAGCAGCCACAACCAAGGCATGTACATCAGCGGCCCTTTTTTTAATAAGATTTTATTTATTTATTAGAGTGAGAGAGAGAGCGTGCGTGCACATGAAAGGGGCGGGGGAGAGAGAGCGAGGGAGCAGGAAGAAAGGGAGAAGCAGGGCCCCCCCCCCCCAGGACCCTGAAATTGACCTGAGCCAAAGGCAGATGCTTAATTGAGCCACCCAGGCATCCCCATCAGTGACACTGTTCACTAAATAAGGTGGTGCTGACACATTCACCCTGGGTCCTAGAGTTCTGACGTCATTCTCTTGACTTTCTATCTCTTGTCTGCTCTCCGGGACCCCCTCCTCTGTGTGCGTGTGTTTGTTTGTTTGTTTGTTTTTAAAGATTTTATTTATTGACGGAGAGAGACACAGAGAGGGAACACAAACGGGGCAAGTGGGAGAGAAGAAGCAGGCCTCCCGCTGAGCAGGGAGCCCAATGCAGGGCTCGATCCCAGGACCTGGGCAGAAGGCAGATGCTTAACCCACTGAGCCACCCAGGCGCCCCCCTCTGTGTTTAAATCACCATGTATTTCATACCACGGAGATGAAGAACATATTTGTAATATATATAATAATATATGATATATATAATAATAACTGGGAGAGAGCTCATATCTAGAATCTGTAAGGAACTCCTATATATCAATAAGAAAAGACAAGTTACTGAATAGAAAAGTGGGCAAGAGACTCCACCAAAAAAGGATGCCCACATAGCTAATAAGCACGCTAAATGTTCTACCTCATCAGTCGTCAGGGAAGTGAAAAATTAAAGTCAGGAACTACCACCACAGCTTGACTGGAATGGCTAAATTTTTTTTTAATCTTCTTTTTTTTTAATTATGTTAAATTAGCCAACAAAGAGTACATCATTAGTTTTTGGTGTAGTATTCAATGACTCATTAGTTGCATGTAACACCCAGTGTTTATCACAACACGTGCCCTCCTTGATACCCATCACCGAGTAACCCCATCGCCCCACCCTCCTCCCCTCTGTAACCCTGTTTGGTTCCCAGCATCAAGAATCTCTCATGGTTCATCTCCCTCTCCAAGTTCTTCCCATTTAGTTTTCCCTCCCTTCCCCTGCGGTCTTCCATGCTATTCCTTATGTTCCACATATGAGTGAAACCATATGATAATTGTCTTTCTCTGCTTGACTTATTTCACTTAACATAATCTCCTCCAGTCCCATCCGTGTCGATGCAAATGGTGGGGATTCATCCTTTCTGATGGCTGAGTAATAGTCCATTGTATACATGGACCACATCTTCTTTATCCATTCATCTGTTGAAGGACATCTTGGCTCCTTCCACAGTTTGGCTCTTGGGGACATTGCAACATTGGGGTGCCTGTGCCCCTTCTTTTCACTATGTCTATATCTTTGGGGTAATCATCTAGAATTGCAATCGCTGGGTCGTAAGGTTGGCTTTTTGAAAGACTTTTTTAAAAGACTGATAGTATCAAGTGTTGGTAGGGACGTCAGGCTCTCAAATACTTTCTCATATGTTGTTGTTTAGAATATATCTGGGGGCACCTGGGTGGCTCAGTCGTTAAGCGTCTGCCTTCGGGTCCTGGGATCGAGCCCCGCATCGATCTCCCTGCTCGGCAGGAGCCCCGCATCGGGCTCCCTGCTCGGCAGGAAGCCTGCTTCTCCCGCTACCATTCCCTCTGCTTGTGTTCCCTCTCTCGCTGTGTTTCTCTCTGTCAAATAAATAAAATCTTTAAAAAAAAAAAAAAAAGAATATATCTGGTATAACTGATTCAGAAAGCTGGCTTTATCTTCAAAATTTGAATGTTCATCTACTCCATGACACAGCAGTATCATATAAATAGAACTGCAATGCACACATATGTTCACCGAAAGACCGCCAAGAATGTCCAAAGCTACATTATTTGTAACAGGCGAAAATCAGAAACAACCCAACTGTTCATCAAAAGCAGAATAGATAAAATTGTGATCTCTTCATACAAAGGAAATGATCACACTGCTCCTCTGCTTCCCGTCAAGGATGCCTCTCACACAAAGTGTGTCGAGCAAGAAGCCCGGCCAAAGAACATACTGTGATTCCAGAATTTCTTCCCACCCAGAAGTAGGTATTCTATCTTGTATTGTGAGACAGGAAAGAAGCAAATCGGAGGTCCAAGATCTGATATTTGTTGCATCTGTTGAAACCTAACTAATGGCACGAGAACCTAATGTCCAGCGGTGTTGCTACAAAAAGAGGGTCAACTATGCTCCCGCCAGAATCTGGTACCTCCTCTAGGACCGCTTTCCAAATAGCAGTACCAAATCTTGCCAGCAGATGGCGCGCCTCGCACACATCTGTGCTGAATACCCAACAAGAATGTAAGTTACTGTTTCCAGCTGTCCTACGAAGTTACTTTGTGTTTAGCTGAGTTGTTTTAAACTTCACCGCTTCTTTCCGTCCTGGTTCTTCACAGTGACCTACTCACTGGAACTTGCATGTTTCAACTGCATGGTTTTCATCCCATCGCTCTGCTTCGGTTACCTCATTAAATGACGAATATTATGCCTACACAGAGCGGCTTTAGAAATTTACGAGACTTTGTTTTTGTTAATTTCTGCTTCTATTCACAACCACAAGGGCCTTTTCTTTTACCAGGTCTTGGTCATAGAAGACCAGGATAATTTCTCAGGCAGCTCTCACGGGATTTGGGTTCCTCTTAAAAGGGTATCTTTCGCGCATCCTCTTCCTCCTTCTGCCTCGCCTTTTATGGTACCCATCAGGCCAGACTGGTTCTTTTCTCCTTGGGCTGACAGATAAATGCTGCCAGATGACTCATGCTCCATGCCTTCTATCCCTAACTGGGCTGAAGCTTTGTCCCTTTCACCTACCCCCTCTGTTCTAGCACTACTTTTTATTCACTACATATTCATTAACCTTGGAGAGTGAGTCCAAAACATATTCCTGTGTGGCCCCTCGTTTTTCTAAATGGGATCAAGTAACTCGCTCGTGAAAACGGGCAAACCCTTTCCCCTGTGTTAAGAATTATTTTCTACCCCGGTTACCGCTGCTCCAGCACATGTGACCTGTGTAGGTTTTCCCGACGACCGTGTGACAGGTCATCTCTGAAGTCTTCCAACGCTTGCTCGGTAAGCGCTTGGCGTGGCGTTGCTGGGCTGACTCGCTCTCAGCGCACTTGGGGTAATTAGAGCATCAAAAGGGCACCTCCTGTATCTCAAAGGAATGTGACGTAGTGTAGTCAACAGGGTGGGCTTTACAGTCAGGTAGCCCCGAGTTCAAATCAGCATCCATTCCACCCCCCCAACTGTAGGACTGTGGGCGCTCCTCTCTCCTGTTAAGGTAGGAACAATCAGACCCCCAAGGTTTGCTGTGATTAAATAGACCACATGTTAAAGCATCTGTCTGGG
Source organism: Procyon lotor (assembly GCA_028646535.1). NCBI lineage: Eukaryota > Metazoa > Chordata > Mammalia > Carnivora > Procyonidae > Procyon > Procyon lotor. Next base: position 251,587 of record JAQQSY010000022.1, read on the forward strand.
TACATAGTAGACCCTTTTTTTTCTAGATTTTATTTTATGTATTTATTTTTAAAAGAGAGAGGGGGTGCCTACATGTGCAAGTGGAGGTGGGGTTGGAATGGGGTAGGGAGAGGGGCAGAGGGAGAGGAAGAGAGAGAATCTTAAGCGGGCTCTGGTTCTCACAACCCTGAGATCATGACTCGACCTGAAATCCAGAGTCAGTTGCCCAACCGACTGAGCCCCCCAGGTGCCCCAAGATTTTATTTTTTCAAGTAACCTCTACACCCACTGTGGGGCTCAAACTCATGACCCCAAGATCAAGAGTCACATGCTCTACAGACTGAGCAAGCCAGGAGCCCCAGTAGACCCTTTTTTCTTTAAAAAAAGGGTCTATAAATAACTTTTAAAAAGTTATTGTAGTTACTATCCAATGCAACATTTCTCCTTGTGTGGTTTCACCTCAGAAATGATTTGGTTTCAAGCATGTGCTTATATCACAGACTAAAATTATGTACTTCGGGGCTGCCCCTGGTGTGCAATATTCTTCCCTGTTCTTGTCCTATGACTTGGGGAAGGCTAAACATTCTTCGCCTTTGCTTTTGTGAACCACCGAAGCTAAAATTAAGACAATCTTATGTTTTATTTGTAAGCTCGACTTTGTTTCCTTGTCGTGCTTCTTCCTGATCCGGTATAGCCTTGAGATTTGGCAAATGATTCTAACATAAGCTTTTCCAGGAGGAGAGGAGATGAGGAAGTTTCTCCTTTGTCTGGTCCTTCCTGGGAGGAGGTAGAAGGTAATGGAATAAACAGTGGCTTGTGGGACCTCGTGTGTATCGGCGTGTCACCACCTCATTGGTTTGCTGAAAGTCAACTTAGTTCCACAGGCTTCCCCATAAAGTATCCCCAGTGGCTTTTATTGAGAATTTTTGATGCTTCAATAATCACCTTTACTCTCTTGCTTTTAGATACAATGTTCAAACCAGTAATCTCTAAATCTTGCTTTCAGGACTCAGTGATATTTTTTTAAGTTCACACCATCACCTAGAGGTCCTTGGTGTCTAAGCTTGTACCTCTGTAGATGTGTTTCTTTAAAGAATCCCCTTGTCTGCATCTCTTTTTTGTGCATAGAGACTCTTGTGTTCAAAGCCCTGCTTCTCCCTTTCCTCCTCCAGGAAATGCCCTCTTCTTCAGAGATGTTTCTCGGGTCAGCTCCTCCCCTGGGACATTATTTGCCTTGGCATGCCTTGTCCTTGTTTCACAAAGAAAGAAATGATTTATTTATTTTTTTCTGGTACTCTTCTTTGTCCTGTATTCCTTTGATTAAAGAAATGCACTTCCCTTACACAAAATCTGATTTTTAAAAAATCAGGGCTTGTTTTTTTTTTAATGTGGGGAAGCACAAAACCTCACATGGCACAGATTACCTTCATATACTTTCTCTGCTCTCTATTTCTTGAATCCCTTAAAGTTTAAAGCTCCAGAGCACTTTATTTTTATCTTTCCCTTCCTAACACCTCCTTCCAATACACATTTCCTTACACAACTACAAAGAATAATGTGATTTTAGGCAACCACACCAGCTGCTCTTTTCTTTTTTTTTTAAGATTTTATTTATTTATTTGACAGAGAGAGATCATAGGTAGGCGGAGAGGCAGGCAGAGAGAGAGGGGGAAGCAGGCTCCCTGCTGAGCAGAGAGCCGGATGCGGGGCTCGATCCCAGGACCCTGAGATCATGACCTGAGCCGAAGGCAGAGGCTTTAACCCACTGAGCCACCTAGGCGCCCCCTCCTCCCCCAGCCACTAACTCTTGACCACCTTCTGTGTTTGGCTCTCCCAAAGCGCCTAGACCCGGTCTCCTTTAGTCCTATGTGCTGGGCACCCCACGTGTCCTCTTTCCGGATTGATTTCGTGAGATTTCGATTATCAGCAACCTTCCTACAAATCCCTTGCTTTTCATTGCCGGTCCATATTCTTGCCAAGTTCCGGAGCTTTTATTTATTTCTAAAGATTTGATTGATTGATTGATTTGAGAGATAAAGAGAGTATGGGGGCAGGGAGGCAAAGACCGAGGGAGAGGGAGCAGCAGCCTCCCTGCCGACCAGGGCTTGATCCCAGGGCTCCTCATCCAGGGGCTGAGGTCCTGAGCAGGAGGCAGACGCTTCGCCAGCTGAGCCACCCAGGCACCCCCAGATTCCAGAGCTGTTAAAAGGAGACCCTCTGTTGTCTCAGTAATACCAAAGAGATGGCATTTGTTTGTGGCCTGTTGAAACAAGTCCCCATCCCTGTGAGATCTTCTGAAGCCCATCTGAAACGAGAGAGTGTCCCGTCCCGCGATCCGGGGAATTACTGCGGATGTATTTTCATTCAATAAAATGTGCTGTGGTTGGCGTTGTGGACCTGCCAAATTCACATACCGCCACATTCTGTTGTTCAAAACTCTCTTATCTTTTCATCTGTCTGGTGTTTCCTAAAGCTGCCTAAACACATTATGGGCGCGCTAGACAATAAATCCTCAAAGCGGTCCCGGCAGGCAGAGAGAAGCGGAAGAGGAGACAATGTTGCCATCCCAAACATTACACAGAGCAAAGGGAGAGGGAGAGTTTACCTGAAATTGACTGAGGCTTTAAGTGAGTTGGGGGGGAAGGGGGGGGCAGGAAGGCCAGGCTCTCGTGTAGGCATTCCCCGGTACGGTACCCCCGCCATTCCTTTTTTATTAAATACATCGTGAAGCTAAAGTCATTTTATTTCCTGTTTTGTCTTTTCTTTTCCGTGAGCAGTGTACCCTCGATGAGCTCCAGAAGGCTCATTAGAGATGACATTAGGCTGATAAGCCTCGGTTCCTGGAGGTCACGTGGGAGCCGCGTCCCCAGGACAGAGTGTGGGCGGCAGCCTCCAGGGGCTGGGCCTAGAACGTGCTTCATTCTCTGCACACACTGAACAGGAGAGGGGTTGCCTTTGTTCATCTTTGGACCAGCCTAAAAGTACAGATATTGTTAGGCGAATGCATACACACTCCCGAGGTTACCAAATAGGACATTACAGGTCCGTGGACGCCTGTTCTGAGTCCTTCCCAATCTCGTGTTCTTCCCCCCATCCCCCAATATAATAGGCAATCATCCTGCTTAATTTAGTGATTTTCTTTCTTTTTTAAGGTTTTCTTTATTTATTTGACAGAGAGAGAATCACAAGTAGGCAGAGAGGCAGGCAGAGAGAGAGGGGGAAGCAGGCTCCCCGCCGAGCAGAGAGCCCGAAGCAGGGCTCCATTCCAGGACCCTGAGATCATGACCTGAGCCAAAGGCAGAGGCTTTAACCCACTGAGCCACCCAGGCGCCCCAGTTTAGTGTTTTTCATTCCTCTGAATGTGTGTGTGTGTGTGTGTGTGTGTGTGTGTGTGTGTGTGTGTGTGTGTAGCCATGAAAATATGCAGTAATATTTCTAATTTTTCAAGTATGTATATTTCATTCTGTAGCTTGCTTCCCCTCCCAATTACATTTGTATTTTTGAGAGGTACTGTGTCAGTTGTTACAAAGATCTCTAGTCTCTTCATTTGATTTATTGATTTATTGACTGATTGATTAGTAGGGCTCCCCACCCAGCATGAAGCCCATCGTGGCGCTTGAATCACAAGCCCCAGGACCTAGCTCATGACCTGAGCTGAAATCAAGAGTCAGTTAACTGACTGAGCCACCCAGATGCCCTTCTAGTCTTTTGATTTCAAACCCACACATAGTGTTTTATCCATTGGACTTTCCCCTGATTTAATCATCAGTGCTCACAGGGCAAACATGTATATTCAGTGGGATGAAATTCCAATTTCATGCTTGCACATGTCTCTTTGAGCACATGTTCAAGATTATCTCTGAGGTCTGTGCCCAGGAGTGGAATTACTTACTTGACAAATATCCACATTCTCAGCTTGACCGGGTTCACCAAACACCAATCTATGCTCTCACCAGTAGGATATGGAAATTCCCCATTACTCCACACCCTTGCCAGCACTTGATATGGTTAGACCTCTTATCCATGACAATCATATGGTTTCTTTAACTTCTTTAATAGGGAGGTTGAACATCTTTTCATATGTTTGCTGGACATTTGGAAATCATATTCTATGAATTGTCTATTCGTATCTTTAGCTCATTTTTAATTGGGCTGTCTGCATTTTTCTTATGAATTTGTAGACATTCTTCATATTTCTGACAAGTTATTTGCTGCTTACTTATATTGTATGTACTCCCAGGATAGAGTTTGATCTATTCACTTTCTTTATGTTGACTTTTGATGTACAGGAGTTTTTATTTTTAAGGTGACTCAATTTACCCAACTTTTCTGTTCTGATTTGTAGTTTATGTATCTTGTTTTAAAAAGTCCTTCTCTACCTACAGTCATGAAATTACCTTTTCTTATATTTTTCTCTCAAACATCAAGTTTTGGGTTTTAAATTTAGGCCTCTCTAATCCACTTAGAACTTTCATGTACATAGATCTAATTTTTCCCCCCTGTGGATGACCTAAGTAAGGTGGTAAGAAAGGACTGTCAGCTACAAGAGAAAGGACTCAGGGTTTGAAGAATTCAGTGGTTTGTAACTTGGGGCCAATAATAGGCTGACAAAAAAAATCTTTTAAGTTTGGAGTGTTCAGAAATGGCAACAGTTCGCCTTCAAGAATGGATGCCTCGTGTGTGATTGTGTCCTTCTGGGGCTGGATCCCTGCTAAGTTCAGCTGTCTGGATGTCATGGGATTCGTGAGATGTGATTTCATTTGGACATTCAGGTTTCAGAGGCAAAACTATGGCCAGTGAAAATCACTGTGTTTGTTCCTGCTGAATTTGCCAGGGTCTGGGTCTCCGTCCCAGCAATATTCAAATTAAATTTCCAGGCAGAGAGGCAATAGAAAGTGGGACTTGAACACAGTATGAGTATACCCAGTGTTCTTCTATGAGGGGGCTGAAGGAAGAGAAATCTCTGGGCCTGGAGTTGGCCAGCAGGGGTTCTGTGTTATTTTGCAAGGGCTGCGTAATAAAGCACATAACAAAGTACCACCCACTAGGTGACATGAACAACAAAAACTTTCTTCTCTCCTGGTGCTGGAGGCTGGAAATCTGAGCTCAGAGTGTCGACAGGTACTGGAACAGATCCTCCCTCCCAGCTTCTGGGGAGTTCCTGGCAACCTTTGGCGTTCCTTGGCCTATAATGCATCACCCCAATCTTGCCTCATCTTCACGTGGCCTACTCCCTCTATGTGTGTCCTTTCTGTAAGGACACCAGTCCTATTGGATTGGGGGTCCCCCTACTCTACTATGACATCTTCTTAACATGATTCATCTTATCTACAACAACCTTATTCCCAAGTAAAGTCACATTCTCAAATGCTGGAGGTGAGGACTTGAACATATGAATTTGGGTGGGAGGATACGATTCAAGTCCTAATGAGTTCTTACAGGTTTTCTTTTATTCCACCTTTAAAAAAAAAAAAAGATTTTATTTATTATTTATTTGGCAGAGAGAGAGAGAGAGATCACAAGTATGCAGAGAGAGAAGGGGAAGCAGGCTCCCCGCTGAGCAGAGAGCCCGATGCGGGGCTCGATCCCAGGACCCTGAGACCATGACCTGAGCTGAAGGCAGAGGCTTTAACCCACTGAGCCACCCAGGTGCCCCTTTTATTCCACCTTTTATAAAAATTTCAGCAACTTCCCCAACCTTTAACTAGACCAGTAGTCTATAATATTCTTACCACCAAATCAATGGGAAGACATGCTTTTTTTTTTTTAAGATTTTTGTCCTAAACTTTATTCTGGAATCTATGAAAATTCAGGTATGAACTACAGCCTCAGAGTCTCTAAGCTAATGGATTCTTCCTCCCTCCCTCCTCAGCTTCTCCTCCTTCCTTCCCTCGGGCAGCAGGCACCCGCTTTGTGTCGGACACTGCAAGGTGCTGGGATGCCAAGATCAATGAGGCAGTAGTGGACCCTAACTTCATAGAGCCCAGCACTAAAGGGATTGGCACTGAGTTACCAGGCAGTTATAATATAGCATGTGGGGGGGGGGGGCTGTTTCCTGTGCAAGGGAGGTTGACAGATCCACAGGAGCACAGTTAGGTGTTCATGGAGGCACCCAACCCAGCCTGGGGTGTCAGGGACCAGAGCAGGAATTAAGATGAGAAAGCCAAGTGCCCAAGCAACACCATTTAAGGAGGCACTCAGCCTCGGGTGCCCACCCTACACTTGCCTGCTCTTGAGAGTTCGTGCCACCTTAAATGATGTGTCTTCTGTGTCTCTCTGGTCCCACTCTCTCCCAGCCCTTGTCAGGGAAGCCCTCCTAAAGGAGGAGCCTGCTAAGCTAAAACTAAAAGAGGAATAGCAGTTAGGAGGATGGATGGAAGTTTGCCAGGCAGAGATGGAAGAAAGAAAGAACATTCCAGCTAGAAGGCCCAGCAGATACCCAGGGGAAAGATCCACACAAAGGGGGAGCTGAAAAGACACTGGCATCAGGGAAGTCAGAGGGAAAGGTTTAGGCGACATTCAAGAGTCCTTTGAACTCATCAAGTCCAGGGAATCTCAGGTCCCAGCAAAGCCACTGTCGCCTCTGTGCCACCATTGTACATGGTTGGATGAGGGAGAGAGCCTTTGTGAGAATTGGAAAAGGTGACCTCTCTTCCAGGCAAAGATAGCTTTGGGTCTAACTGCACAGTTCCTTCTGCAGAGTGTGGGGCTGGGCCAAAACTCCCATTTGCCCCCTCGGGCAGGTGTCTGTCGGAATTTAGGCACAGAGGAAGGAGCAGGAGTCTGTGGGTGCAGAGCCAGACCCTGCCGGTAGGAGTTTGAGCTCCTTAGTGCTGGACCAGGTCTCCAAAATGGTGCCCCAGATGGCCTGGCGGCCAGCCCTCAGCTCAGCTGGGGGATTGGCTTTTCTGTTGTAGCCCATCTTTAACACGCTCTGAATCCCGCTCATCTGGGTAACTTTGGAAGCTATATAGAACTTACCTTTCTTCTATAACTCACCAGTCCTCAACCTAATGTCCTTAGCCACAGCTTACTGGCTTGAAACAATCAGCCAAAGGAAAAAGATTCTGGGTTTATCACCAGTTTCGGGATTCTTGCATCTCTGCATCCTGCAGAGGTCATAATAAAAATATATTAACATATTTAAGCTTAAGAATGATTTTTCTATGGCTTTTCTCTCCATGAGTTTCTTGCTTTCTCATTAGGATTATACTTTTCAGAGTCCTAGCCATTCCCCCAGGGGACCCAAGCCTTAGAGCTCATCAGGAAACATGCTTACAGCTCTGAAAGATAAGAGTGAGGCCAGTAGCTCAGTGTCCAAGCCCAATTTATGGCCTCCCCTTGGGAATGCCCATTGCCAAGCGTCAGGTGCCTCAGGACCCACAGCATTCTCTGCTCCCCTAGTTTCCACCCTAAAATAGATGGGTAGGGTTGCCTAATCATGGAGGACCAATTTAAAGCCAAAGCAC